>JAJOOR010010833.1:0-59173 GCA_036250505.1 Solanum acaule
CGAAGACGGGGGGGGGGGGGGGGGAGGGGGGGAGTCCTCGGGGCACGACGCCTCGAGGACGGGGGGTCCTCGGGGCATGGCGCCTCGAGGACACGGGGTGGGGTGGGGTTCCACAGGGCACGGCGCCTTGAGGACGGGTGGTGGGGGGTGGGGGTCCTCAGGGCATGGCGCCTCGAGGACGGGGGGTGGGGGTGGGGGTCCTCGGGGCACGGCGCCTCGAGGATTGATTAAATCCTCTTGTCCATCACACCAAACGACCCCTTAGTGGCGCTTTTACTCCAGTCCTGCATATGTATATGTATAGTTTGGTTAAATTTATTTATTTTGATCTATACATATACAATAATTATTTTTCAAAGACATCGAACCATAATTTATTTATTTTTATGATCCGAATCATAATGGTAAATAGTCATGATGTTCCAAAAAATATATTTTTTGTTTAAAAATCTTGGCTGCTCTCTGACTTGTCGCCAAAATCAATTTGCTTATTATTTGGATAAAACATTTGTGTATAATATTCCTTCATTAGTTTATATGATTAGGTAAGAGTATGATACAATGCACACAAAAAACAAAAATTAGGATAAAAAAATGTCGATTTTTATTATTTAATAATAATGAGACATTAAAATAAAGAACCATTATTTATAGGAGATAAGTATCGAAAGGAGAAACAAAATGTGGACTTTATAACAATGATTCTAGTAATAGGGAAGGACATATTATTGTGGAAAACTAGTACTTTTAGTACTAGTTTATAACATAATTTTTTTTTTTTAAAAAAACATTTCTAAAGCATTTGTTTGATTATATATTAAAATGATATTTTGTCTAATATTTGAAGATAATTTTTTTCAAGTTAAGTGTAATTATGTTTTCATTTACAAAACTCTTTTCACCTTTTTCAAGGAAAATGTATGTATAAATGTAACTTTAATTTTACACTTCAATTTTAACATCCAAACGCCTACTAAATACTAGCACCAGTGATACTGCAATTCGAACTGATCCTTTCGGATTTACTTCATTCGGTTTAAAAGAAAAGGACTAAATTTGACTTTATACGAACTTTAAAAAAAATAAAAAATTATAGATTTAAACATGTCAAGTGAAAAATTGAAATTATAGTGTTGCCAAAAAAAGGAAAAAAGGTCATAATTTTTTTTAAATAAATTAAAAAAAAGGGTTATTCGTTTTGAAATAAAGAGAATAATACCATAATGGATTGTTTGGTCGGTGTATTAGAAATAAGTTATCATATATCAATTTTCATATAACTTATACGATGTTTAATAAGTAAATGTAAAACAACTTATTCATATCTTATTTGACTTTTTTTTTCCATTTTATCTTCTTGATAAGAAAACAATAAAGAAGGTAGGCAATGTGTGCAAGTAGGAAATAAATAAAGCCGTAGAAGACAGAACAAACCAATAAAGTTATGGTGAAGAAGCTAAGTACTCTTTCATTTTTAATTATTCCATTTGTTTTAAATAGAATGATCCAATTTTTGTTTTTAGTCAGTTTAAAAAAGAATGACTCCTTTCTTTTTTTTATAACATTTTAACTTTAACTTTCCAAGTAATATGTTTAAGAGATTAAATAATATTTTAGTACATTTGACATAACTTTAATTTAGAATCACAAGATTAAAAAGTCTTATTTCTTTTCTTAAACTCTGTTCCAAGTCAAACTAGACCATTCTTTTTAAAACGAAGGAAGTATATGTTTGAGATTCGAGTCTTTTAAATACGGAATCTCTTTTGTTAGGGAATACTCCCTCCGTCCTATTTTATGTGAGGTAGTTTGACTCGGCACGACGTTTAAGAAAGAAAGAAAGACTTTTAAAACTTGTGGTCTAAAATGAATGATAAAAATTTGTGTAGTTGTAAATTATTTCATTAAGAATAAAATAGACAATTTATAGTTAAATTATTATTTAATATAGAAGTGTGTTATTTTTTTGGGATTGAAACTAAGTCACATGAATTGAGACAAATAGAGTATTATACTTTCTAATATGAGGCTTTTATATACTAATTCAAATTCAATTTGACTCCAATATAAATAACGAAAACAAAAGTGGAATTATAATTCCTATAGAAAAGGAGGCATTGGCATTGCTTGCACGAACAGCTTATCCTGTCGTTGCCTTGTCTGACTCCAAAAAACTCTTCATCTTTTCAGGTAAACATTCTTTCTCTGTAATCCTCTATTGTTCATCTTTCTGTGCAACTTTCCTTCTTTCTTCTACTTTCATCTCTCTTTCGCTCTAACTTATCAACTACAACTTTTCTGGCTTTGTTTCAATTTCTATAGAATTGTCTTGTATACCGGGTATGGTGTTATTCCAAATTCGACTCTAGATCTTGTAGGAAGCGTAAACAATTGACTTCTTTTTTATAGAATATTAGAAATATAATGATCATATTGTAACTTATCTATTTTCTGCGTTTACATTTTCTTTATTCATGCGATATATATACATACCAACCTCGGTCCATTTTCTTGTCTTGGCAAGTAGGCTGTATAGATCACCCAGGTCCCAGTGGATTAGTCGATGTGCAAGTAAGTTGACTTGAACACTGGTGAAATTAAGGGGTCTAGTTTAAATCTGGTTTGTAAGTTGAAGGGGAAAAAGGATGATTGTTCTAGTTTTTGGATTTCTTAAGCATATTTGAGGTGACCTAATTGGAGGCGGGACTGGTAGTTAATTTTATCTATTTTGTATTTTTGTGGTTACAGTAGTTCTGTTACTGTTTGATTCACAAGTGCAAAACTGTGTTGTTTTTATCTGGTCTTGTTCTGTTCTAGTCTGTAAGTTGAAGGAAAAAAAAGACCTTTTCCTGTTTTGGAGCATCTTAACCATATTGGAGAAAATGATTGTATTGTTATCAAATCTGTTTTGTACTTGGATTAGTTTGACTCTAGAGTGGCTGAAATTAGCTCAAGGCTAAAACTTTAGTCCTGAAGTGAAAATAGTTGGTGCATACATGGGTGTGGTCAATGAAGTGAGTTGAGAGCCACGAGGTCTCATGTTCAAATTTCAACGGAGACAAAAAATACTACTAGGTGATTTCTTCCTCTCTGTCCAATCTTTGGTGGATAAAGTTATTTGTTACTTGTGCTGGTGGAGTGGTGGTAGGTTGTAGGTACCCCGTGGAATTAATCGGGGTGTGTACAAGCTTGACCTAGACACTATGGTTATAAAAACAAAGTAAGGACTGTTGGATGTCAAGAAAAAAAGTAGGAGGGATTTGACACAGATAATATGGCTAGTCTTACTTTCCTTACCAACCATGTGTACTACAGTCAAGAGTGACTTAATTGGAAATTTATGGTTTAGTGATGAGCCTGAATTAGGCCAAGCAAAGGTGAATTCAGATCTTCTCGGATTTTCTTTTGTTCATTTTGTTTGGCTGAAGCTCCAAAGGCGTGATTCTGATACTTAATCATAAGAAAACCTGTAATTAGTGCAAAGATATTGCTGATCTGATTGTCTTGTGCAACATAAAGTTCTTGGGATCCTTGTGTTCTCGGTTTTTGAATGTATTTTTCATGATGAAATGAGTAGTTCTGTGATCATATTCCTGTGTCCTTTAAGGAAGTCTATAGAGAAGCATATGCTTCATTTGTGTATTTTCTTTTTATTGTTCTTGAAAGATATCATTTGTGGAACAAAAGCACTTCTTAATCCAGTATAGGAAAACGAACAGCCTTCTGTTCTCTCAATTGTCATTCTTCAAATGCTATTAGTATGTCTATTGGTAGAATTCTTTCTCTGTGCTTCAATTTACTATTTCCTCAATCTAGACTGACTGGTTGTTTTCTCCTGGCAGCATGGATTTGAGGCTCTGCCTGTGTCTTTTCATACTTGGTTCTAGCTGGTGCTGTGCTGCTAGAGAATTAGCTGTCCTTAACCCCCTTATAACAGAAACTGAAGATGTTTCGGGTACTTTCTCTTTTTTCATTTTAATAGTGGTTACAATTGTAAAGTCTCTGCATATGAAGTCATGGGACAGTTGTAATGTGTGCTAATTGAGAAACAAAATGAAGAAATCCTATAAACCTTATTTACGGACTTACAAAATTTGGTGTCTCCTATGGTCGGCTTTCCTTTCATTAACAAGAACCTCCTTGATAGTCCCTTATTGGAAGTTTGTGCTTTTCTGCTATACTGCTGCTTGTAGTTTATATATTTACTTCCTCAATCCTATTTCATGTGACGGAATTCGACTAGCCAGAGAGTTAAGGATGTTAATTTGACTTATTGTTAGTTGTGGAAGAAAATATGTGCACAATAATATGATTGATGAAACAAAGCATAAAAATCTATAAATTCACATAGTTAATTGAATATGAAAATTCATAAATCTTTTGAAGTGCATCGAACATTTTGTAATGTCTCAAAAAAGGCAAAAAATATGTCTATAGATTTTGAGAGGACTAAGTACTAACTTGACAGCTCCTCAAAAACCCTTCTAATAGCAACTTCTATCCTGCCTTGTGTACTATAACTTCAACCTTTCTCTAATCAAAAAACCTTTTTGCTTCTTCACCAAATGAACCATACCTTCCATTGATCCTTCCTAGTACACTTTCTCAAGTCTTTCTATCTTTTCAAATAAACAAATTTCATATCGTTTTCCTTTCAACTCGGAAGGGGCTAAGGATCAATCAATGGCTAGAGATGTTCATGACAATAGTTGAACTTGATTCGAGTACTATATCTTACCTTTACAAGTATGTTACTTTTGTTAGTACTTATCTACTTGGCTAGGGATTCCTAGTTTTTCAAGCTAGCAATCTTTGCATCTTTTTATGGTCTATTATAATATCCGTTTATTGGACTTCATCAATTAATTACACAAGTGGTTTTTTCCACGCGATGCATCTTTCTTGTAGATTATGTCAATCCTACTTGCTTGCCTAGTGTACTCTCTTACCTAAATGTTTTGTAGAAAATGATTTGAACTGGTTGATATATTAGTCATTTTGTATAGTTTCATTATTGTGTTAGTTAGATGCTAATGTTAAAAAAATATTTTTCTTGGCTTTATTGCACCAGTATTGCAGATAAATAACCTAGAAGAACTGAGACAAGTTCAACCACTGGAAGAAGTGAATGGAAATGAACAGTTGTGCACATTGTGTGAAGAATATACCGCCAAGGCACTTAATTACATGGCTAATAACAAGACCCAAACAGAGATCATTGACCGTCTTCACAAATCTTGTTCGAAGATGCGATTTTACAAGGAGGTACTTGTAATCTACCTTGAAATTGCTTATTTCTTGACCAATTGTTTTCACCACATTGTGCTGTCAGGTTATTAATCTGGATTACATAATATGAGACTTTAAATGGTTGTCATAGATAGGTTCTGAGTTGATCTCTTTGGTTTTCTTGGTTGCAGTGTACCATACTCGTGGATTATTATGCTCCTCTCTTCTTCTTAGAGATCAACAAAATGAAACCTGAAAACTTTTGCCAACAGTTTGGCCTTTGTGAACAAGTGGTTATTATTTCTCAGGTGCTTTCTGGAAAGAACTGCTATTTATGCCACAAAGTAGTTACAGAGGTTGAATCGAAATTGAAAGATCCTGACACACAGGTACATTATGTTTTACTTTATATATGTAATATAGATATATTAATAAAGTTTACTCGACTTGTGCATATGTGAAATGAGAACTCCATGTATGATTTCTTGTAGACTTGCAGCGAGCTCGTACATGATATCATGAATGATGTATTAAGTAAAGGAACTGTTAATTTCTTTGTGTGTCTTGCCGACTTGAAATAATATCAGTATATTACCTTGAATTAAATTGTAGGTACATGCTTATGTAATTGGACACGTAGGTAATATACTCACTTGGAATATGTTTGGTTAAGACTCATTTTTATTTTGTCATCCTTTCAGTTTGAGATACTTGAGCTGCTCTTGAAGGCATGTGGAGCTATCAAACCTTATACTAAAAAGGTTAGAAACATCTGAAATATAATTGTTTGATCATAGTTAAATCTGCAAGCGTGCTCATAGTTTCCAGATTTCCTCTACAACCAATTTTTCGAATTCCCAGTAGATATGAATAGTGTCATACTTGGTGTTTTTCGAACATTTTGAGTCTATGAAATGATTTTGCAACCCCTGCACGGCCGATGCACCTTGGCATTGAAAATATTACTAATAGGGGTATAATTAGTTCCCAACCAAACGACCACATAGAGTATAAATAATGAATGCAACACGGAAAAACCTATACCAAAACAACATTTTCTGAAAGTTTCACTTCTTAGTTCACTGGTCTTGCACTTTGGTGACATATTCTTGAATGTCGAACTCTGACCTCTGTGGCAAGAACCGATCAACCCACTAAGATAAAGCTCTTGTCAATGTTCCCACTAAACCATAGCTCTTATCTCGGTGTCTTATGCAGAAAAGCGTACTATTTAGTATAATGAAAGTATTATGAATACATTTTAACAAAATGAAAACTCATTGACATGAGTTGTAGTAATTTTTTTGAATTGTGTTCTATTATTAATATTATTAATTGAATTTCCAGGGTGATGTGGTTCAGTGATTTTTTCATTTTTCATATCTTTAAATATCGACACCTTTTGCGTAAAGTTTTGCAAATGCCACTGAATTCCTGTATCCATTCACTGGTATCCTATGAAATTCAGTTGAAAATTCTTAAAAGCCTGTTGAACTGTCATTGGTATAGGATGTATCGTTAGGGTGTGCCGAGTCAAGTCTGCCCCCCTTTTTCTTTCCGTTGCAGAAAAGAGATTACACAACCTGTTTATCTATGCTGATGTTTTTACTGTCTCACACTCATCTTTTTGTCCGTACGCGACTGTGTTTTTGCAGTGCAAGAAACTGGTGTTTGAATTTGCGCCAGTGATTCTCGTAAATGCTGAACAGTTTCTGGAACAAAATGACATATGTGCTATGCTTCATGCTTGTGAGCCTGCAGTAGATAAAGAGCAAGCATCACCAAGGAAGCAAACTTCATTGCATTCTGCCTCTTAAGGAAAGAATAATGGTATTCAGACTAGGTTGGGAACATATTGTTGTGTATGTAAACAATTAAACAACATCATAAAAGTTTATGAAATATTGTGTATAATGTATATAGTTTAATAGGTTGAATTCCATACTTCATTTATTGTTATGAACACAGTTATCATTAGACAATGTTCATTGGGTCAAAATTCCTTGCCCAAAATAACCCAATTATCATTAATTACATATAATAGTTATTCGACTACTTTTAATTTAAATTTCAAGCGCAATACTTTTCTCTACTGTTTTGTCTCCTTCTTCCCACTATATATTAATGACCTTTTTCTTCCTTCCTTCTTCATCTTCTCTTCCTCCTTCCACATTTCTTTGTTGCTTTCCTTCTTCCTTCCTTCATCCTCCTTTTTTTTTCTTCCTTCATGTTAAAAGCTTGTTCAAAGTATAACCTTAAAAATTGGCGTGCTGCAAACGTGAATCATTTCGAGTTAATAATATATCAAAAGATTCAAAATATTGAGAGAAGCTCACGTCTAAATTTGAGACTGATTAGAGGAGATTTGAGTTGGTTGGAATTGAAAATAATCACAATGTACTACATCTATAATGTATATAGATGTATATACATAGTTATACATCATCTATACATGATTATACAATATTTGTACAATATTGATACATTATATATACAGATGACCATTTTGTTGAAAATATTTTTTATTGTATGTAGCCTTGTACATATTGGTAAGGAACCATTTTAAAGGCATTTTTAAGCACCTTTATTTAAATCAAAGTTTGGATAAGGGTTCAAATATTTTTAAGAAAGGGATTCTCCACAAGTTGGTCGCATTGCTGAGATAATGCCTTCAGTGCGACTCTGTTAAGTAGAAGATCTCAGTATTCATCACATGAAGGAGCAAGTGAGCTCCGAGATGTTGAATCCGTAACGTGGGGAAGAGGAAGAAAGGGAGAAGAAGAGTATATTGAACATCGTGTGTATATCATAATGCCAACCTCAAAATAGTGTCAACTGCTTCAAGGATTGAAAACAGTTGATATATCTCATCACAAATCTTCAAATACATGAGTCTACAAAAATATATTGGAATCTTGATACTGCTCGGTAATTTTTTTACTTCAATAAACAACATCAATGAAATGAACGTTAGAAACAATGTATCCTGAGTATTCCTGACCAATAGATTACAAAACTTTAGAGAGAAATGAACTGCATCAGCAATCACTAATCTAAAAAAATATGAGTATTTAATTTCACCCTCTTTGTAAGGCTTCTTCGTGCAAGCTTCCAACTTCTGAGTTCCATGAGATTTATCGATCAAATTTGTAGGCTTTTACTTCTTTTGATTGGCTATGGCTAGCTTGCTTCCATGAAAAGTAGAGTGACTCGAATTCTTCATATACATCAAATGATCCATGAAACTGTAACCTTTTCACTTGTTGGTTGCAGGTTAATGACAACTCAATAGCAAAGCATCCCCAAGCATTGGAAACTTCTCAAGCATAATATCTAAATCTAAAACGTCACCTTGGGGGATAGCAACCGTGTGCTGTAGTTGCAAATATTTCCTGCTGAACTTAATATCTTTGTCAAAATGAATGGAAACTTGATACCAAGAGGCCGAGTTTGATAGAAATTTGCTCAACTTAAAAAAGCCAATCTAAATTGCTGTAAAGCAAATTTATTTTTGAGTGCTTTCAGTTGTCTTGAATCTCTTGCAATATTTAGTTCAGGAATCAGATGTCCCATAAGAGAAGATTGTTCTATAGATAAGGAAGAGGCAAAAAAGGTGCTTTCATCTATCTCGACCAGTTTCTCGAGGCATTGGGAATCTGTAAGTAATTACAGTATGTGACTGTACAATATATATGCATAGTGAAAATACTTGGAGGAACCAAAGAGATCAGCAAATACAGTCAATGTGCTCAGTCTCCGACGCTTAAGTTTCTTTCTCATGACTGCGATTGACTGATCTTCATCATAATGGAGATTAGGCTGCGAACAGAAAATTATGTCAAACCTAATATAGCTGAAAACATACAAAGAAGAGATACATAATGGTGTAAGCAATGATTTTAACTTACATCAGCAACTTTTGAGGCTCTAAAGCTTGGTGCCTGAAAATTGGTAGTTGCAAGATAACTATATATATTCATGACCTGTTGAAGTTGGATAGTCAGAAAAATGGGCAAATACTGGAAGACAAAAGGAACCAAAGTGAAAATATATCTTCAATGAGAATCAAACAGCAATACAATATCTAAAACCAAAGCAATGAACTAATGCAGAAGATTTACTGAATGCTTTAGGTAAAATATTATGTTTCAAAAGAACACCGCTAGGTATTAAAGCTCCCAATCTGTGAGGTTTTAGCACATTCTTCGACCATGAAGAGATGAATTAGGTGTTAGGAAGCTCTAAGGTCGTTTGTGTATAGTGGAAGGGAAGTTGAAACTAAGGGTCTAAAAGGGTGAGGTGTGTGCTTATCCCCACTTATGATATACCAACCAACATACGCTAGTGTAGTCCCACTAAATGGAATCTGAGGAGGGTAGAGTGTATGTAGACCTTATCCCTACCTCAGAGGTCGAGAGGTTGTTTCCGATAATAACAATAACAAAGATAGTAACACAGGACATAAATTACAACAAAGCAATACGATAATCGAGGTACAATGAATCAAGACATAGTAACAAAAATTGAAGGACAAGAAAGTATATGAGAAATACTACTACTATATTCGGTATGTTATAGAAGTAGATATAGGAGAAAACTTCCTCCATTACCGCCGTTGACGCATTTGGCTCTTCCAATTTTCCTTGAATCCATTCCTCCAGGCCAGATCCCACCATGGTTGCAACAAAGAAAACTCCGGAATCTCTCTCCATATCTATATCTATACATACACATTGTGTGTGAATGTGTGTGTTATCAGAGTGATGTAAGAATCCTTTTGTTTTACATGTGATAATTGCAGAAGAAGACTCATGAGAGCATTACCAATAGGTTGGCTCTGTTAATTGTTAGAGTGGGTTAGAGCTCCAAATCAGTTGGAGAATGGACTGGTTGTCAGAGGTGAAACCATAATTTTAACCTTATGGGTTGTGAATTTTGTAACGATAATTTCAAGAGTTAATAACTGGGTTCTTGATAAACACTCAACTACACCTCATCCAATACTAGGTGTAGGCGATCGTAATCCAGTATAAAACCCAACAAAGAGTTGGGGTCGAACCCATACGGAGCGGTACAAGTTCGAATTCAATTACGAAGTTATAAATGTGGTCTAATCGGTTAGGAATAGAAATTATCGAAATCAGTTGGATAAATCAAAGGGGTTGACACGAATGTCAGATGGGGGTTTAGGTTTGTCAATTAAAAACTACAACAATTAGAAAAACAGGGGGTAATCAAGTAGATAAAGAATACTTGGGGATGTGATCGATTAAAGGCTAATTTCGCTATGTGGGTAATTATAATTTACTAACAATTGCTGAATCTTAGTAGGTAGGATAGACTATAGATGCAATAGCTTTCTCTCGAACAACTATTACGATTCAAGCAATTTCTCTCGAACCTCAACAAGCATAACACTATAAGCAACCCAATACCTCAATTTATCTACTCTTTCGAGCTAGACAGGTAGGATCGAGTTAAGATTCACTCTCTTGAGCTGAACCCACAACAACCCAATCACTACAATCATCAATCGATAACCTTAGTTCCAAAGCTTCTTGCTCAAGCAAGCCTAGAACACTAAACTAGAACTGTATTTGCAACTACAATCCATAGATTAATACACAACTATCAATTAAACCCACTTCAAATCAGCATGTAAATCAGTAAACAACAATACCCATAAGCTAATTAGAGCAAATAATCACATGATCACACCCCCAAGAATAGGGGTTTTAGCCACACATCATAAAAAGGAAGAAAGCAATACCAATTACGTTCTCCATAATCTGGGTATTGCAATCCACGTCTTTACAATGATCCAAAATGCTGAATATCGAAAACCCAACTCAAAATCTACTAGAAAACTCCTTAAACTAAGTAAACCAAAGTCTCAGGCAAAAACTCTAAGGTCTACAGTGGAGAAATGATTGAGGAAATGACTGGTTTCAAGATTGGACCCTTTTTCTCCTTTTTGAAATTTAATTTATACTTTCTCAAATTGTCATGCTCTGAGGCTACCCCGTTGACGTAAACACGGGACTTAGGATCACGAGTGACCCCAAGCTAACCCTGAGCTGGCATATCATAAGCATAAAAACAATTTACTAGAATTAAGGGATACTATGTGGAAGCTTAAATCATAAGATAAACTGAGATAGGGAATACCCAATACTGGTTTAAATAACATACTGAATAAGAGTTTACAATACTGGATTATAACTCAAAATACTAGAACTGATTCTAACTATGTCTGAAAAAGCCTCTAATTGACTAGAGATGCTGGGACATGCCCCCAACTAATTTTAGCAAAATTGAAACTAAAAAGGAAAGACTGAATAGAAAACATGTCAATCGTCCTCGAAGAATGAGGACTCGCCACTGATGCTGCTGAATACGGATTGGGAACCGATCTACACGTGATCTGAATGCTGAGGACCTGAATCTATATCACGAGAAGATGTAGCGCACAGTATGCGTCAGTACTTGAAAGGTACTGAGATTGCAAGATATGATAAAGCTGAACAAACATACATAACTGAACAAAACATACTGAGCAACGATATAATATGAACATGATAAAGCTACTGAGGTATACTGAAAATGAACTGAACTGAGTGCTATGACAAAGTACATAACATGTTGAAACTAAATACTGAAATATAACTGGTAACCTAGTCAATGCACTAGAATCTGACTGTGGGAGCTACTAATAACCGACATAAAACCATGTGAGCTAAACGTAGAGTCCGATGTATATGCCCCATCGAGGGGACCCAATATACCTTGCCAGGGGTATAAAGGCATGACTGGCGTGATCACTAAATATGATGCCCATAGAGGGGACTTAACCTACGGGGCACCTAGTTCTAGGACCATGAGGGTGACTAACCCTAGTCTAACTCGGTATTAAGCCTATTTCCAACTAGACTGTGTACAATACAACACAACTGAAATAAACTGGATAGCTTAAGATTCTGACATGCTAACTGAAAATGCAACATTCACTACTGATAATGAAACATTTGAAAACTGATGCATGTATATCTGTATAAACTGACCTAGTAAGTGTAATTCATGAACTAAACGAATCTACACAACTAGGGTTTTAAATTTCATGCAAGAATTAAGCAACATGGTAATATTCTGATTAGGATTTCTCTAACAGCTAAATCACAACAATTATCTGAAGTTCTAGAAACCCTAAGTCTAAACAGTATGAATGGAATAAGAATTTGACTGATTTCTGGCGACCTAATGGGGGAAATGAACCCACTAGTGAAATCCCACATACTTGGTGAATTTCACGAAGAAATCTTTCGATTTCAAGGCTGGAACTGAAGAAAACCTTGTTGTTGTTCTTGAGGATGCTAACGCCTGAATTCTCTTCTTTTTGCTCTAGTTTTGGTGAAATTAGGTGAATGAGTCGCTTAGGGTAAAGCCTGATTAAGTTACTAGGCTAAGACTGACCAAAACAACGTAGTTTAGGGGTTAAACGACGTAGTTTAAGTGTCCAACGCATAGGGAAAAGACCAAACTACCCCTGACTTAGAAACTGTAGAGGACAATCAATGGGCCTGACAGATGGACCGTGGTTGGACTTATGGTCCGTCCTGGTCAAATGTCGTTTGGTTTCAGAGAGGGGCTTCTGAGGGCGTCGATCCACAGACCTGGACCATGGCCCGTGGTCTGACCTACGGTCTGTAGGTCCGGCCGTGGGTCGACCCTTAGTTGAATTTCTGGAGGGGTTCTGGGAAGGAGTTGAGGTGGTCAACCACGGGCCCTACCTACCGCCTGTGGGTCAGCCTACGGTCCGTAGGTGGCCTCCATTGGTGGCACCTGCAACTTCTAAAAATTTGCATTTTGGTCTTTCTATCATATGGGGTGTTACACAAATTTTGGTCTTCAGGATCACTAGGTGAGGTTAGTCGAGCATCATCGACCAAGTCGGCGATGCGCCAATTGCTCCATTCCATCGCCGATTTGCCTTGGCTCTTTAATCTAAGGGTTCTGTGACTTTAGGCGATCCAAGTTTGTGTCGCCGTTCTGTTCGGTGGTTCACCGAAGATCCAAATCCATCGCCAATTTGGATTCTCCCCAGGGATGGCAGTCTGGAACTTTAGGCGAGCTGAAGTGCCGCCGAGTGGCTTTGGTGATTCTCAAATTTTGTTATCTTCAACCTCTTTCATCTTTTTCACTCCTGTTCCCCCAGTAATGTCCTTGCCTTCCTCCTTTACCTTCATTGCTACAAATCGACACTTTAACATTAGTTTAGAGCATGAATTAGTCATTGTGGACAGTAAAACTATGAAAACAAAGCCCTAAATGAGTCAAAATCTTAGACTCATCAACACCCCCAACTTAAACTTTTGCTTGTCTTCAAGTAAAACTCAAGATCAATCAGTTCAATAAGGATGTCTACAAATAGTGCTACTGAAGACTCAACATTAATGCACACAAGAGGTTCAAACTACACATGCAAATGTTCAATTGTGCACTCTAAGTTTCAAATTGTGACTAACCATTATCAAATGGACTCAAGCTCACAATGATTGCTTCAAATGCAAGTTCAAGCTCTACAAAAGCATTAGAATGCCCTCACATAAAAAACGATTCCATGCTCACACAAAGCTCATCAACTTTTTTAAAATTTCGGAATCAAAGCAACTCTCACACTCCCAAAAACAAACACATGTATGATTCTTCCCCATAGGATTGCCCGTATTTTCCAATCAACCAAGTATTAAGACCACTCAAGATCACAAAGGTCTTTCAAGGCTTGTAACGGGGCTATGGGTAAAGAGATGATGATTTAGGCTTAGTGACTTCTACCTTCATGAAACATGGCCTGCATTTCATTCTTTCACCTTTTCTATCACACTTTTTGATTTTCAAATTACACACCCTATTCTTTCAAGCACGACTCATTGGATACCCCATTCCTTTTGCTCATTGCACACACTTTATTTCAACAATTCTTTTCTTTTTCGATCTTTTTCTTCTTTTCATTTTTCTCTTTTTTTTTTATATGGAGGGGTTCCATCTTTTTCAACACAATCTTTCAAGAGGTGAATTTCTCAAACTTCTTGATTTTCCTCCTTTTTCACCACACCCCCAACTTAGGCTTTTGGCCTAAGTTGTCTATTCAACATAACCACTGCCCCATGAAGATTTTAGGTGGGAAGGAAAGGGGTCATTTATGTTCAAGGTTCATCCAAAGAAAAGTATAGGCTCAAATGATGCCAAGCTAGGTTCACACTCTCACAAGGTGATCACAAAGAGGTATAATGACAACATTGGCTCACTCTCCACAAATTGTGCCTATGATCATCTCTATCATTCGCTCACACTAGCCAATTGGACCAACGGGGCAAGTTCTAGGTATTACCAAGAATGCATTTCAAGACAGCCTCACCACACACAACATTCAACATAATCATCAAAACAAGACTTTACCATTCTCATCTAACGTGCAACGATCATCACAAGAGACCAACTCAACAACCGGCTAGTCACAACGAGATGCTAGGAGTTCACATATGAATTATGTAACTCAATTTGCCTCATCGCAGCTGCACACTCCTATTGTTCAATTGAGAGCACTATTCAAGTCACCGGTATTGACCACAATTGATACTCAAATTTGCAAGAGAACAACCACAATCAAATATATCAAGAGGTGGCAAATTTTAAAATCGGATCAAACCATTTGCAATTCAAACAATGGAAAAACACAATGGATCAAAACCACACACACACACACACACATATATGAAAACACAAGAGGATCCAAAACACAAATAGTAAGAATCCACTAAACACCCCAAAAGAGGTAGATATAGAAATACCTTACCCCGCCAAACTAGTATAGGAGTTGTCCTCATATGCAAAGAAATAGAGAAATTAAAAAATATAGAAAGGGAGTAAAAAATCCTTCTGCCAGGCTAAGCATGGGGTGAACTCTGCATATCGGTCATAACTCCATCATCTGGGCATCAGTGCCCGGTGTAACAGCTTCCTTGGCTCCACTGGACCCACCATCGAAGTATCTCTGAGTGATGCCTCAACCGTTGTCTGAACTATGAACACGTGAAGGTCCTCCAGATCAACGTACATAGCAACATTACACACACCCAACTCCTCCTCATCAGTCTCTACCTCGGACTCGGCATCTGCATCATCATCCCTAGTAACATCTCTAGTCGTAGTAACTGGAGGAACCTTAGAACTGGTTGGAATATCAGTGCTCGGAATATAGGGAATCTCAACTGTGCTGAACATCATCGACAGATTTGTGGACTTTAGCTCGTCCAAATCCTTGTGCAACCTAACAACATCAGCCTTCAAGGCAGTCACAACAATAGAATCACCCCGACCCTGCTCACAAGCCTGTCCCTCATAATAAGGGCATCCAGTGCAAGCCCGTGGCTATAAATCATCTTTCAATGCTCTCTCATCTCAGCCCTAATCGGGGCCAAGGCAGAAGCAATCTCCCACTCTATCATCCCAGGCACAATGGCCTCTACCCGGGAGGCACACACATCAGCAGAATGAGCTAGATGACCCATCTTGTTTAACATGGCCTGGGTGATAGGGGGTCGAGAGGCGGCAACAGTAGCAGAAGTAGTGGGAGGGGGTGCAGTAGTAGCACTAGGAGTAGCAGAAGTAGAAGGACCAGAGATACCTGTAGGATCACTGGACGGAGGGGGCAATATTGCCTCAGTCGGCAGCATATCAACATCAACTACTGGGGACGTATCCACTTGTGTAGCCCTCTTCATGTCGGTCTCATCCCTCAAATACTCGGCCTCAATCCACCAGAGGTCAGTAGAGGAAGTGGGAGTCACTTTCATATCCGTCTTGCTAACTACCAGAACACAGGACCGCCTGCACAACTCAGTGATCAATACGAAGAAGGGAAGGGAGGTTTGACTCTGCTTGGCCCTCATGGCCATCTCTTGCTCAATGAGCATACCCAAGTTCAGTCTCTGTCGATCCATAATAGAATCTCGACATGCAACCTTCGGATGTCGGAGGATCGACTCAATTTGTGAAGGCATAATATTGCTGCTAATAAATCCAAACCAGTATCTAACATCCACGTTAAGGTCCTTTTTCCTGATCGGTGCACCAACCTCGATCCACCTCGTTGTCATATCTGAAATTAGGGGCGCCAACCAACCCTTTAGATCATCTAGGGTCTTGTTCTTAATGAGATCAATGTAGTCATGCATGAAGTCCTTTGAACACCCGAGTACCTCATTAATATCCGAGCTGCTGCACTTCACCTTCTTCCCCTGAACCATCACATGATCTACCGACTTAAACATGCTGGCCTTCTTTTTCCCTTTCGGAACAAGCTCCCCATAAGCAGAGTAGAAATCGCAGACCCAAGTAGGGATGTAAGAGCCACATGCTTCGAGAATATTTCAAAATTATGGAACCTCAAGGTTCTCTACACTTCTGGGTATTGGTCTACCACGCCATTTGTAAACAACAGCTGTTTCTCTAGAATGGTCCTCGGACCTTCGACCTTTAGTCTATTGTGTGACCGGGGTGGAGGATCCTAAACTGGCGGAGGGGCTTGCACTATTGTCTGAGCTAGGGCTGGAGTAGGAGGAGGCGTATGAGGCACCGGGATCCTAGACGGATCATTCATTAACCTGGAGCGTAGCTACACTCTCCTAGCGTGTAGGAGCTGGTCATCTTCCGGCTCAGAGACATAATTCGGGGAACTACCCTCAGAATGGTCCTCACTGCGGGAGGGAGTGAGGTATATAGCATAAATACCCTCACTATTAGAGCTCACCTCTGTAGGTGTTGGTAATACGGGCCCCTTGCCCTTGTCTACACACGTTAGATGCAATTCAGAAAAAAATTCAAAGTTTGAAAACTGCACAAAAAGACTCGCCGAACCCCTTTGGAGAGCCAAGTTGGGTTCGCTGAAATTTCCAGAGTAAAATCTGCAAATATTTAGAATAGGTCGGCAATGTTCAGGGCCTTTCGGTGAATTGGCGACACCATTCGGTGAACTAGAAGTAGCTCACCGAATGTTACAGAACAATTACAGGAATTTGGGGTGTAGAAGGGCGATCAGAAGGGACTTTCGGTGAGCTCAGGCATATCGCCGAAAGTTACTAAACTCAAGCCAACAAAATAGACAATTAAAAGGTGGTCGAGGGGTTTATAGGCGAACCGCCGAACCACTCGGCGAGCTTGACCCAGCTCGCCGAATAGTCCAACCTACCATATTTTCACCCCGACCTTTAAATTAAACCTGCAGCCCACGAAAACAAAATTAAACTATTGTTCTATGCAATTGGGTTCAGACCCATACTACCTATGCCCACAGGGTACTCAGACTTCCCCCAATTTGGCAAAATTTAGCCAATTGATGTCTTTTCCCCTTACGAATGAAGTCAATCGCTCTATCATTGGGAAAATCTGACGATCGGCACAATTCTAGGTTACTCCGACTTCACCCCGCTAGACCCATAACAAATTCAACATAACCCAACAAAATTAACACTCTTAGACACGAGGTTTCACGATTTAAAGCCAATTAACACGATTAAAACTAAATACGGGCAGACATTAGCATAACACATTCAACAAATCACAGTTACTCACAGAGAAAAACCACACAATGATCATACACTTGATTTTTACCAAAATGTAACGACGGGGTTGGGAAAACCAACCTTAAATGAAGAGAATTTGAAATACTAGGCTAGCATTGAATGCAAAAATCCTCCCCTAGATATAGATCCCACACAAAAAGTAAGTAAACTAGTACGAGAGTAATAAGATATGTGGTTGTGAAAGTTTGGAAGTTGAAAAGTATGAAATGATGGAGGTTTTTGAATTTAAAATGGTTTGGCCTTAAAGACTCTTCAGTTCGTGCGCCTGTCGGTGATCACGATTTACGTTGCGTTGGTGATGCGCCGAGTAGAACTTTAGTCTGCCAAGTTTTACACAACCTCCAACAAGTTAGGTGGTTCAAACGACGGTCCAAGTCGGGCCAGCCGACCTGTTCAGCGAGTCGCCAACTGGACCTTTGGCTCGCCTAAATGCTCATTTTCCCAAAATTTCAAATTTTGAACCTGCACATTCAACACCCGTTATTCAAAGGCAATATTAAAAACATAAGAACTTGGGTTGCCTCCCAAGAAACGCCTTATTTAACGTCATGGAACAACATGGATACACTTTCAAGGTTCATTTTTTGGGTTAGCCAATGTATCACTTGGTAGACCTCCTTTTGGCCTTATGTTCAAATGAGAAGAGATTTGACCCATTTGCGTTTCAAGTGTTTTGATGGACACTGAGTGAGAGGTGACCGTCTGATTGAGTGTGGAGACATCCTCTTTCATTTCTTTAAGCACCTTGTCCGACCCTTCCACTTCATTGAGAATGCGTGCAAGCATATCTTTCACGAGGAAGTTTTTCGGGTCAGCCCTTTGCACTTTTGGATTTTGACGCTCGTGGGGACGAACATATCTTTCCTTGTCACCATCCCGTTCCTTCCAATTAGTCCCACGACACGTCATTCTCTGTCAAGATCTCTCCAACCGTCATCCCGCTCTTTATTCCAACCTTGATTCTCGCCCGACCTTGGGGAACTCGGGCGAAAACCTCCTCCTTGATTTTCAAGGAAACTCACTTCCTCATTATACAAAGCATCAAAGTATGCATCATCAGGGGTCACCCCACTAACACTAATATCATTCACCGCTCTAGTACCACTGCCCATTACATTTTTTGATAAAAGATCTAATTGGGTCATCATTTTGTCCATGTTTTGATCCCGTTCTTGGTATTTTTCTATTTGCCCCTTTGTCATCCTAAAATTCAATGGAGACGCCGATCCTCCCGAGTATACCAAACTCGGTTTATCTTCGTCATCCCATCAAAGAGGGCTGACTCTATCTCAAAAGGTTGTTGCATAATACCTCGCATCAACAGAATGTCTAGGGGGCAGTGCAGTAACAGAAGAACTAGGAACATCAAAAGGAGTAGCAGTGGAGGTACCTGAATGCCCATGGCCGGAGTAGGCAAAAATTCCTCTGCAAGTATGGAGTCTGTGTCCACAACCAGGGAAGGATCCATTGGGGCTGCCTTCTTCTTCTGTTCAGCTTAGTCCTTTAAATATTCGGCCTCGATCCTCCGGATATCGGTAGAATATGTGGGAATCACTTCTACATCTTTCTTGGCATCTCTAGGTACCCGAGACCATCTACACAGCTCGGTGATCAAAATCGGGAAGGGAAGTGAGGTCTGGCGCTGCTTTGCAGCAATGATCATCCCCAATTTTATTCTAGTTTTCTTTATGATGCAACCCAGACAGGCTACCTTAGCAAGACGAAGGATCGACTTATTCTGGGATGGCATAATTGTGTTGCTGATAAAGCCGAACCAGAATCTTGCAGCTATGTTCAAATCTTTCTTTTCAATTAAGGCCCCTTCCGCCAACCACTTTGGAGTACCATCTGAAATCAGTGGGGCTAACCACTTCTTCATCTTTTCCAGCTTCTCTGTTCTAATCAAGTGCTGGCAGTGATCATTAACACTCGTGGACATGCCCAAGAGTGTGTTGATAGTAGCACTATCAAACTTTACCTTCCGGCCTCTAACAACCACATAATCAACTACTTTGAAAGCTACTGCTAGCTTTTTCCCCTAGGGTATCAATGCACTCTATAATTCTCTGATCCAGTTTGGAATATAAGAGTCACAAGGTTTTGTGAAGATTTGGAACTTGTGGTATTTCAGGCAATCCATTATGTCCGGGTACCTATTCATCATTCCATCCGTAGACAGACGCTTCTCCTCAAGGATTGTCAGTCCCTCAGTCTTTAATCTGTTCATTGACTTGGGAGGAGGACCCTATATTGGTGGTGCAAGCACTATTGCTTGCTCTGGAACTGGAAGAGGAGGGGCAACTTGAGAAGTTCGGATCCTAGCTGAATTATTCAACTTTTTAGATCGTAGCTCTGCCCTTTGCGCTGCTACAAGCTCATCATCTTCAGATGCCATGTTTTGAGGCTCATGATGCTCACCCTCACTCTCAGAGGTGGTTAGGTAAGTATCATAAATGCCATCACTGTCAGAGCTTGCCTCCGTCGACGCAGGTGCTTTGCCTTTCCCTTTTCTTTTCCCACCTCTCGTAGAAAGTTTTGTAGCTTTGCCCTTGGATGCAACAACATCCTCATTCAGTGTAATCCCCTTTGATTTCCCTCGGGGTGGCATATTTTTTCCTGCAACTTTAGATCTAGCCATGTTTGCAAAACATCGGGAAAAAGTTAGAAATATTTTAGTTAAAATCACAGAAACATAGTTGCAAACAAACTCGCCGAACCGGTCGGCGAGTCGCCAAATCTCTTTGGCGAGCTAGATCGGGCTCGCCGAAGGGAATGGCTTAAAAATCTCAACGAATCGACGATAGGATGGCTCTGTTGGCGATTTGACTACTACTTTCGGTGAACTATGGTTAGCCCGCTGAAAGTTACAGTACAAAATGGACTTAGGGATGCAGAAAAAGGGTGATCAAGAGGACTTTCAGCGAGTCGCCGAGTGCGCTCAGTGACCACAGGCTTCTCGCCGAAAGTTACAGAACCAATCATCAAATAAAGCATGAAATTAAAGGTGAGATGGTAACATTAGGCGAACCGTCGAAAGGTTCAGCTAGCTCGACCCAGCTCGCCAAACGACCCAACGTGCCTACTTTCGACCCAACTTCTTGAATTCAACCCCGTAACCCCCAAAAACAAAATCAAAGCATGCACTAGTTAAATTGAGCTCAGACCCATAACACCCATCACCTTGGGATACTCAGACCTCTCCCGATTTTACCAAATTTGGCCATTTGAAGACTTTTGCACTTAAGAGTGGTGTCACCCACTCTATCATTGTGCAATTTATGTCATTTAGCACAAATATGGGCTAATCAGACTTCACCCAATCAATCTAACCAACAAGCAAGCACAACCCTATGAAATTTAACCAATTTCAACACAACAGAACACGGGAAAACAATACCATAAGCATTAAGGGCAAGTTTATCAAATTAAATCAGGCATTTAAACACTCTAATCCTATCAGAGAGGCCCAACACACGAAAATATGATAAGATCATTGCAAATGAGTACAAATTCTATAAAATAAACTCGGGGTTTGGAAAATCAACCTTTTATGCCGCTTAAAGAATGAAATTGAAAAGCTAGGCGATAATGTAATCTAAATCTCAGCACCAATCGATCAACTAAAATACTTATAGAGTACGGAAATATTGCAAATACTAAATATGTGTGATTTTGTGAAGATAAAAATGAAGGAGAATGAAAGAATTTGAAATTTAAACCTTTGAATAAACCGTCCAGATTTCACCCATTTGGTGACGTTAGTCGTGATCGCCGACCACTCGGCGTGTCGCCGAGTGGTCACTTACCTCGTTGAGCTTTACATGACATTTAATTGATGAGGGGGTCCAAACGGTGGACAAGTTCGAGATCGCTAACTTGGTTGGTGATTCGACAATAATTTCCTGGGTTCGCCGAGTTTTATAGACTCCACCTTAAAATTATCTTGAGTCTAATGGGAGTCTAGGTCGAGGTCGTCGACCTCTTCGGCATTTTGCCGACTGGACTTTAGCTCACCAAACTATACTTTTCAAACATTTCCCACACTTTAGCCTACACAATCAACACACCATTATTCTAAAATAACAATTTAAAGTGATAAAACCTTGGGTTGCCTACCAAGTAGTGCCTTAATTAACGTCGTGGCACAACGCAAGTCAACACTCAAACTCCACTCTTGGGGTTAGCCATAGCATCACTTGGCAACCCCCTATTTTGCTACGGGCAGAGATGAGGCATCACATGACCCATCATGTTTTCGAGCAGTTGGATATATTTGGAATGAGAACCAATCATCTATTTCATCACTTCGATGCTCTCCTTCATCTCTTCCAGCACTTTATTATGCTCATTTACCTTGTGGAGAATGATTGAGAGCAGTCCTTCGACACGTTTACCCTCATTGTCCTTAGGCTTTCTTCGCTCATGAGGAGGGATGTATTTATCATTCCTTTTGCATTGGACTTCAATCTCCACTATATTTTTGGCCAACTCATTCATCTGAGTCATCAGTGCAGCCAACATGAATTCCTTCTCTACTTCTTGGTTTGTTTCAGCCATGTGATCAAGCAGGTGGGCTGCTATCACATAGGGCTGATGTGTAATACCACCCGGAATGAGTTGGTCAACCAATACCTTGTTTCCAGGACCAAGACTTCTGTAAAAGCATTCCAGGAGGACTATATTGGGAATATTATGAGTTGGGCATTGAACTAGCAGTTCTTTAAACCATAGCCAAGCCTCATGAATCTGTTGACCTTCCAATTGTTTGAAGGTTAGAATGCGATCTCTGAACATCATTACTTCTAGTGGAGGAAACTTCATTTGCTTGCAAGCACTGCTCGACATACTCACCTCATATATTTCAAAGCATAAACAAGCAAGACAAAGCTAAAAATTAAGTAAGTATCACTATAACTAACAAGACCAAAATCCCACTTAACTAAAATTTCTCAATTAGCACCACTCCTCGGCAACGACGCCATTTTGATTTGATGTATCCGGGTGCTTCATCCAATACTAAGCATCCACGATCGTTCAGTAGTAATATAACCCAACCAAGGTTTGGGATCGTTCCCACAAGGAGCGGTTTGTAATTGAGAATCAATAGCAAAGTAAAAATGTGTTCAAGTTAATCATAACTATAGACGTTAACGAGTAAAAACATGATAAATTAAAGAGTGACACATATGTCAATTATCAATAGGGGTTTTGTAAGCAATTATCAGCTAAAATGGCAACTAAAACGAGAATGCAAATATGGAGACAGGATTCTTGGGATGTGATAGGAATATGGGCTAAAGTATACAACCGGGTAAATGCTATCTATGGTAAATCGCTGTAAATTGGTAACTAGGCTAGACTTTAGTGGGGGTAAATTTTCTCTCGAACAATTTACCCCGAATCAAATCGGTTTCTCTCGAACACCGATAAGCGATATTGAAGCGCAACCTTTGCCTTAGTCCATTCACTCTCTTGAGATGTGTGGGAGAGGGTTTAGGATTCACTCTCTCGAGATGAACCCACGACAACCCAATAACCACAGACTATCGATTAAGTGGTTTTGGTTTTGCAACCTCTCTCTCGAGCAAGTCAAAAACACGACGATAAAATTCTATTTGCAACTACAACCCCATTAAATTCAAATACAACTACTGAATGGAATCACCTTTAAACAACAAAATAACTATATATAAGCAGTACCCAATAGTAAATTCAACCTATATTCACATAATCACACCCCAAGAATTGGGGATTTAGCTAGATATAGTAAAAAGATTGAAATCGATATCGAAAAGTTTTTCCATCAAATGGGTACGATAAATATTGTCTTTACACGCGTCAAGGATGAAGAATCGTCAATACCCACTTCCAAGTGCTTAGAAAATGGAAATCTTCAACTCTTCAAAGCTAAGGAAAATAGTCTCCCAAAAAATAAGTTCTAAAAACTGAAAATTCTAAAAACTCAGTTCTGAAATGTTAAACTTGATTATTGCCTCACAATTCAAACATGTATTTATAGTTGTCAAAAAAGTGTGTTGCGAAGGAACACTCGGCGCAGTTAATCGAGATCGCCGATCCACTTGGCGATCTGCCCTTTAGTCTGGTTCATCGCCTTTCTGCATTGTCCTTCAGCAACTTCACACTCTGTAAATTTCGGCGATATGACACTGCCTTGCGGAACCGTTCGGCGACTCGCCGACTGCTCCATTCTATAGCCTATTTGATTTTGTCCTTCTGGGCTTGGTACACTATAACATTGGGTGAGACCAAGGCCATTCGGCGACTCACCCAATGGTTTACGCGATCCTTATGCCTTTTTTTCTTCGTTCTTTCAGCTGCCTTGTTCCTTTTTGCTCAATAGTGTCCATGCTTTGTCTCTAATTCCAAATACCTGAAACTCAATACCAAGTTTGTCATGATCCAAAGTACACCCTAGATGTGATATGGCATATAAGACCTCGAGAGGCCCTACAAAAGCCACTTGACATGCATATCATAACATAATAGAGAAAAGTAGGAAATCTCATATGAATAGGATAATTTGATATAAAAACTGAAATCTATCATAGTTATGATAAG
The DNA here is from genome assembly GCA_036250505.1 of Solanum acaule. NCBI lineage: Eukaryota > Viridiplantae > Streptophyta > Magnoliopsida > Solanales > Solanaceae > Solanum > Solanum acaule. The sequence continues at coordinate 24,450 of JAJOOR010010833.1, forward strand.
CCATTCTATAATATCTAAGGAGTTGTAGGGACGTAACCCATATACCACATACAATGTTTGAAACTAAAAACATAAGGAAACCATAATAAAGATTACATGGTCCTCGAAACATGAGGACTCACCACATCTTCAACCTCAAACAATCAAATGATCACAAACTAGCCATGAGCGGAAGGGAAGGAAGCGTCATATCCTATCCTACATTATTAAACAATGTAGGCACAAGTATTTATTAGTACATGGAATGTACTAAGTATGAAGGATGCATAAAACATGAAACATGATCATAAGAGGACATAATCGAAAATATAAAATGCATGACCAAGCTAAACATAGTAAAACCATAAAGTGACATCATAAATCATGAACATGATTAATGCATCATAAAATCATAAGTAAAGCTTCATAAAACCTTTAAGAATGACTTAGTTCATTTTTTGGGATATTTACTATTAACTGACATAAATCACATGAGCTATAACGTAGAATTCAATGTCTTGCTCCCACACCGAAAATAGATTTCCTTGCTTGCCAAAGAAAAGACCTTAAACTTCTAGCTTAGGTCGATCCACTAGCTATATCTTTCTAAAACAAACCTACAAGAGAACGTAGTTAGGGACAATGAGATTTCTACTAGAGATCCGGCCTCTACTAATGGGAGAGCCTTCATCTTAATATTCTCTCAGTGCAAAGAAAAATCCAACAGAATTGTCATAAACATAAACATATCAATAACCATGGAAAAATACAATTAAGTTACTAATCTAAGTTAAAAACATCATAGAGTTGCTCCTTAAACCATGTGTGAGACAATCTTCCACCATTCATGATTTTATAATATGAGAGAACCTTTCACAATTTCATCGATACTTATCTTAAGGCAACCTAGGTCATAAATCATTCCTTTTTCATAAATCATGCATGCTTTTCATGAAAACATCAATCATGGCTTCATAACCTCTTCATGAATTCACACTCTTTTAGGGTTCATAGTCAAAATCATGTATCATGCATCATGCATGGGCTCATATGAAATAAATTAGAAAGCATTTAATTGAGTCAAAACAATTATAATGTGATCATAATTAAACAGTTGAATCCATACAATTAGAACCCATGAAGAATTGAATGAAAATCTAACCAATTTAAGGAAATTGAATTGGAGAATTAGAGGAATCTTTGAGACTCAATGGGTGAAATTTAACCAATTGATGAACTTCCACATCCCTTGATCTTGAAGCCCAAATCAATGGAGAAATTGGAAACTTGAAAAGTTGGAGAAACCTAGAATCCCATATGAGCTTGGTAGAGAAAAACTTGAGAGGAATTTTGGGGATTTTGGGAATGAAAGGGAATGGGTAGTTTCTGTCACACCCCAAACTCATGGGATGCAACTAGCTCCTAATGCCAAAACTCAGGCCCAAGCCGACCTTGCTGAACCATTTGCTACTAGTGCATGACAACCACATGCAATCAAGAAAACAAACAAGTATATCTCGGCTTAAAATTAAGCCCTCGGCCGGCAAGACCCCTGTCAATAGATTTATGAAAGAAATAGCTACTCCCAAGAGTTCATATGAAGACATAGCCAACTAGCACAGAAGTCCTGATTGGGCCGTCGAGGCCACCATGTTGTACCGAAACTAAAGCAGGTATATATCAAGACAATACATCAAACAACTAACAAGCTTCAGAAAACCAACAAACTAGGCTAGCATGGCCATAACGTAGCTATACACCCCACACACTAGTCTACAAGCCCCTAAGAGTAGTAAATATTGGCGGAACAGGGCCCCAACCTACCCATAAAAATATATACAATAAAAGCTAACAAACCTCCAAACTCTGGCAGCTCTGGAGGAAAGGGGATAGCCAACCCGATAGAAGTCAATCTTGTTGTTGAGGAGGTCTACTGGGTCGTCTGTTGGGACCTGCAGGCATGAATGCAGTACCCCCAAGCAATGGGGCATCAGTACGAAATAATGTACCGAGTATGAAAGGCAACAGACTATGAGCATGTATCCTAATATACTAGAAGTAATTCGATAAATAAATCGAGGATAAGTGTACTGACCTGCTCCTAAATCTAAACATATGAAAAATAATAAAACAACAACCTAACCAAGCCCCAATAAGCTCGAAAGGTACAAATAACACGCAAGACCACCTACCTAGGTCCCCATAAGCCTAGAAGGTGCCAATTAGTCTATTGCCCTATCGGTAGTCCCCTAGCCCTGTAGGCAGTCACATAACCCTCTTAGGTAATAATATAGCCCTGTAGGCAGCACATAGCTCTCTTAGGCATCAATATAGCTTAAAGACAACCCATAGCCCTCTTAGGCAACAACATGGCCCTGTAGGTAGCACATAGCCTTCTTAGGCATCAATATAGACCGTATGCAACTCATAGCCCTTCTAGGCATCAATATAGCTCCGTATGCAACTCATAGCCCTTCTAGACATCAATATAGCCCCGTAGGCAGAACATAGCCCTTCTAGGCATATATCACATTCCAGCAGCTAACCACAATAGCCCCAAGGGCAACAATAACAATCCAATAGGCTAAAAGCGAGCAATTTAGCTATAAGTAACCTATACGAATAGCCTCTAAGTCGTGTCCAACATAGGGACACTACTAACTGAATAAGAATCCCAACAAGAGAGGATTATTTCCACTCGAGCAGCCAACAATCAACAATAACGGCTACAAGTATAACAACGATACCAACCCAATTACATTCCTCTTATGCTTTAAGGAAACATTTCGTAAGAAGGGAATAACCTTAACATACCTTTTTCGCTGAATTCACATGGCCTAATGACTTTTACTCACAACCCCCCTCAATACTACAACAAAGCAGGACCATAATCAACACACAAGAATAGAAGATACCACAATAATCTGAAAAAAAGATATGTATTTTCATCGCAAATTACTATTTGCGGCTTATCAAAGCTAGAGTCGATAAAAGAAGGGTCTTACCTTGATCTTAAGTTTCTAATACACCTCCAAACCTTAAAATCTGTCCAAACCCTTGTTGTCCCAACACCAAGGTATGATATGCTATGAAATCGATAAAACAAATTATACCATGATAACGAGCTCAACGCATAGAACAACTTTTGTCAAGGACTTAAGTCGAGAAAATCTATAATTTTGTTGATCCTAGGAATGGGTTTTCAAGTTTTTAGTGTCTTCACTAAAAAGTTGAAGAAAAAGTCATATAAAAAGCTCCACTGACCTAAGGCCTATCTCACGTGCCTGCTTGTGCAGTCTCATGAAAACGCGAATATCTCTCTATTCTGAAGTCGTATGAATAAATGGTTTGATGTGCTGGAAACTAGACTCGTAGACCTTCAATTTGGTAGATAGTGGGCCCCATAACTCTTTATAGATTGGGAGAAAACCTCCGTGACATTTGACCCAAATTTCAGATAAATCTTTAAAAAGGAAATTATGATAACTTTGCCAACTTTTATTTTGCCACTTACCTAACTTTAAAACATGAGATACAACCCTTGCTTAAATTATGACATACCACATCATTCTTAATTCATCACCCCCCCCCCCCCCCTTTGTCTTTCCACAAGAGTACGAGTTAATTTAGACGTTTCAAAAAGTTGATGTGTTACATCCTTTCCCCCTTAGAAACATTCGTCCTCGAATGAAAAATTTGAGTCATGCGGTTAAGTCCTTAGGAGTTACCAAAATTTAGGCAGAGTATCCTTTGTAAATGTGACTATCCAGGAACCTGAAATGTAGTAATTCTAACCTAGGTGTCTCACAGGACGACATAAATAGCTAAGCATTATAGCTCTACAATAATAGTGCGGGCAAAAAATTACAACGAAACAACCATAATAATAAGTAACAATATAAAAAATCAGATAGGTATCTTACCTTACTGCACTAATATAAACTGATATGCCATTACCCTGGGGTATGAAACAAGTGAGGATATTTGGACCTCATGCCATCCTTAGCTTTCCAGGTCACCTTTTCTCTATTCTTGTTTCTCCACAATACTTTAACCGAACCCACCTCTTTGGTCCTCAGTTTACGTACCTGACGATCTAATATAGCAACTGGAGTTTCCTCGTAGGGCAAATCCTCTGTGATCTGAACATCCTCAACTGGGACAACTCGAGAAGGGTTTCCAACACACTTTCGTAGCATCGATACATGGAAAACTAGATGAAAAGATTCTAACCCCGAAGGCAATTCTAACTCATAAGCAACTCGTTCTACCCTCCGAAGGATCCGATATGGCCCAATGTATCTTGGACTAAGCTTGCCTTTCTTGCCAAATCTCATAACACCCTTCATAGGCAATACTTTTAAGAATACCAAGTCATCGACACAAAACTCTAAGTCTCTTCGTCGCACATCTGAGTATGACTTCTATCGGCTTTGAGCTGTTAGCAACCTCTCCCGAATGAGCTTAGCCTGTTCCACTGTCTGCTGTACTAAGTCAGGTCCAATCAACCCTGACTCACCTACCTCGAACCATCTAATGGGGGATCTATATTTTTGCCCATACAAAGCCTCAGAAGGTGCCATACCGTTGCTGGAATGATAACTATTGTTGTATGTGAACTCAATAAGAGGCAAGTGGTCATCCTAACTTCCCTTGAAGTCTAGCGTGCACGTCTGTAACATACCCTCGAGTGTCAAAATTGTGCACTCAGCCTGGCCATCTGTCTAAGGGTGAAAGGTTGTACTAAGATTAACCTGTGTCCCCAGTCCTTTCTGGAAGGACTTCTGAATTTAACGGTAAATTGTGCTCCTTTATCAGAGATAATAGATAGAGGGACATCGTGCAGCCTAACAATCTCTCTAATATAGAGCCCTGCATAGTATTCGGCTGTAAAAGTATCGTTGACTGGTAAGAAGTGGGCATGTTTTGTTAGTCTGTCAACAATTACCCAAATAAAGTCAAACTTACGATGCGATCGAGGTAACCCTGTAATAAAATCCATATTAATTGCTTCCCACTTCCACAAAGGAATGGCTATCTCCTAGACTAGCCTAACGGGATTTTTGTGCTCAACCTTCACTTATTGGCAGTTAAGACATTGTGCCACAAACTCAGCGACGTCCTTCTTCATCCCATGCCACCAATAGATCTCCTTAATATCATGGTACATCTTCATCGAATCAGGGTGAATAGAATAATGGGAATGATGTGCCTCTTCCATAATCTGATGTCAAAGCCCTGCAATATCCGAAACACACAATCGATCGCTATATCTGAGGACTCCATCTTCTGCTATATCAAATGCTAAAGACTGCTGATCCTGACCCTTGGGTCTGAGCTGCTCTAAGCTAGGATCATCCTATTGCCGTGCTTTTACCTCTGCAACTAGAGATGATACAGTTGTGTCCTGAATTGTGACCCCATTATCGCCTGCCTCTAATAGGCTAACTCCTAAGATAGCAAACTAATGAAGCTCTCATGCTAGCTCGCGCTTCTCAACACCTAAATAGGATAAACTACCCATAGATCTTCGACTGAGGGCATCGGCTACCACATTCGCCTTTCTTGGATGATATAAAATATCCACGTCGTAGTCTTTCAGTAACTCAAGCCATCGACGTTGTCGCAGCTTTAACTCCTTCTGTCTAAAGATATATTGAAAGCTTTTATGATCTGTGAAGATGTCAACATGAACGCCATACAAATAGTGTCTCCATATCTTTAACGCATACACAACTGTAGCCAACTCTAAATCATGGGTCGGATAGTTCTTCTCATGCTTTCTCAACTTCCTTGAAGCATATGCGATAACCTTACCATGTTGCATTAGAACACATCCCAACCCAATACCTGAAACATCACAGTACACCGCATATCCCTTTGAACCCTCTGGTAATGCTAGAGCTAGTTCTAATGTTAACCTGTCCTTCAGCTCCTGGAAACTATGCTCGCAAGCCTCAATCTACTGGAACTTAGCTGCTTTTTGAGTTAGCTTCGTTAATAGTGTTGAAAGTGAAGAAAACCCCTCTACAAACCTTCTGTAGTACCCAACTAACCCTAAGAAACTACGAACCTCAGTCGGAGTCATGGGTCTGGGCCAAGTCTTTACGGCCTCAATATTTTGTGTATCAGCCGTAATGCTTGCACTTGATACAATATGGCCTAAGAAAGCTACAGAGTCCAACCAGAACTCACACTTAGAAAATTTTGCATAAAGTTCTCAATCTCAAAGAACCTGAAGGACTGCTCGCAGATGATTTGCATGCTCAGCTTTTTAACGTGAATACACCAAAATATCATTAATAAATACAATTATAAACAAGTCTAGATACGACCTGAATGTACTATTCATCAGGTCCATGAACACTGTTGGGGCATTAGTTAATCCAAAAGACATTACAAAGAACTCAAAGTGTCTATATCTGGTTCTAAAAGTTGTCTTTGGAACGTCTTTCTCCCGAACTCGTACCTGGTGGTACCTTGATCTTAAATCAATCTTTGAGAAACACTCAGCACCTTGTAACTGATCAAACAAGGTCATTAATCCTCGGAAGAGGATACTTATTCTTTATGATCTCCTTATTCAACTGTCGGTAATCGATACACATTCTCAGTGAGCCATCTTTCTTCCTCACGAATAACACTACACACCCCATAGTGAAGCACTAGGCCTGATAAAGCCTTTATCCAGCAAGTCTTTCAGTTGATTCGTCAACTCCTTTAGCTCAGAATGAGCCATTCAATAAGGAAAGATAGATATGGGTTGTGTACCTGGTAGCATATCAATAGCAAAATCAATTTCCCATTCTGGAGGGATACTAGGAAGCTCGTTTGGAAATACATCTAGAAACTTATTAACTACTGGAATAGACTAAAGAGTCGGTGGTTCTGCATCTATATCATGAACGCAAACAAGATGATAAATACAACCCTTAGTAATCATCCTCCTCGCCTTAAGATAGGCAATAAACCTACCTTTCGGTGTTGCTGTATCGCCTTTCCATTCCTGAATTGCCTCTTCTAGAAACTTGAATCTACTTTCCATTCCTGAATTGCCTCTTCTAGAAACTTAAATCTACAATCTTTGTCTGGCGCTCAACATTAGCATAACAAGACGTTAACCAGTCCATACCCATAATGACGTCGAAATCGATAATCTCTAACTCTACCAGGTCTATAGAGGTCTGACGGTCAACCTCGATAGACTCTCCTGGCAATAATAGACTCACAAATTGGTGTAGATATAATAAAGAGTCAATCTAATTACTCTGCTACTATACATAACTTCCCCACAATAAATGGAGTAACATAAGACAGAGTAGATCCATGATCTATCAAAACATAAACATAATGGGAGCAAACAATCAATGCACCTGTCACAACATCTGGTGATGACTGTGAGTCCTGTCGGCCGGCTAGTGAATATGTACAGTTCTGACTACTACCAGAACTAGATGCTCCCTTTCTACCTCTGTCTCAGCCTCTACCTACTGAAGTCTGAGATCCACCCCCTGTGGACTGTGCTGATGAAGAGGAACTTACTACTGACCCGGTCGACTGATATATACCACCCTGACCTATGGTCGGGAAGTTCCTCCACCCATGCCCCTCTTGTCCACAAGAATAACAATTTGTTGAACCCTTCCTGCACCTCCCGAAATGCATCCTACCACAAGTAGTGCAACGTGATGGGGTTGTCCTAGCCTGGCCTGAACCCCTCTCCTGCTGAGAGCCTGATGCTCGTGAACCCTCACCTGGGCCTGACTGTCCCTGACAATTAAATCTACTACCCTGGAACTGCTGTGGTGGAGGTCTAGGTGGCCTACTAGAATATCAGGGTTTGGGACCACCCTGAAAATCTCCCTGTGAACCAGTGGCCCTAGCCCTCTTATCTCTCTCTCTCTTGACCCTCTCACCCATATACTGTAGATGTCGGCGATCCTCTATGCCTTGTGCAAAGGCCTAAATTCGTGAGATATCCAAATTATCATTTAGTGCAAAGGTAGAACAAATGTCGATATAGCCAATGAATCTACCCACAAATCCACGCACCTTATCATGCATCATGTCAACAAATGCTGGTGCATATCTAGCCAATGAATCAAATCTCAACCCGTACTCTCGAACACTCATGCTTCCCAGTCGGAGGTTCAGAAACTGGTCCACCCGGCCATCCCTAATCTCTCGAGGAAAATAATGATCTATGAAAGCTTCTGTAAAGTTATCCCAAGTGGGTAGAGATGTATCTTTTCCCCTAGATCTCTCCCAACTTTCATACTACAATACTGCAACATCACACAATCAAAATGCTGTTAACTCAACTGACTCAGACGCTGAGGCATACATAACTCTAAAGATTTTATGAAGCTGATCAACAAAGCGTTGAGGGTCCTCTCTGCGATCTGTCCCTGTAAACTGTGGGGGATTCTAGGCAAGAAATTCACGAACTCTCGAACTTCAGGGACCTTCTGAAGGTTCGGCAACATCTAGCGCAACTGGCTGGCGCTGTGCAGCTACTAACTATGCTAACATATATACTGCACTCTTGATCAGGATCCTGATCAGATGGAATAGGAGGAACTAGAGGTGGTACTGCTGGTGGAGTCGGGGGTCCTGTAGCCTTCGAGGCTCCTGAAGCGGTGGATAAGCTATAGGGGGCTGAGAAGATGTCTTCTTCTGAGTCTCACAATGGGCTACCTCCTCCTGTGGTACCTTGACGGTACCCTCACCTACAACTGTATCTAGCCCCTGGCTAGTTGTGGTCTGTCTGGTGTCAGCCATCTCTATCTGCTTACAAATATCAATGATAAGTAAGAAACCTCAACCCTTAAGACTCTCTATAACACAAGATGAGCAAAAGAAGGATAGTCATTCTAACATGCCCGGTAGCTTCTTGCTTATCGAATGTGGTGCACAACACATTTATAAACAAGACTCTACTAGACACGGCTTGCAAACTCCCTAGGATACGACGTTGCTTTGATACCAAGTTTGTCATGCCCCAAACTCAAGGGGCGCAACTGGCTCCTATGCCTAAACTCAGGCCCAAGTCAACCCTGCTGAACCATTTGCTACTAGCGCATGGCAGCCACACACAATCAAGAAAACAAACAAGGATATCTGGTTTAAAATTAAGCCCTTGGCCGACAAGGCCCCTGTCAACAGATCTATGAAAGAAACAACTACTCCCAAGAGTTCATATAAAGACATAGCCAACTAGCACAAAAGTCCTGATTGGGCCGTCGAGGCCACCATGATCTCTATACCAAAACTAAAAGCAGGTATATATCAAGACAATACATCAAACAACTAATAAGCTTCAACAAACCAACAAACTAGGCCAGCATGATCATAACGTAGCTATATACCCCACACACTAGTCTGCAAGCCTCTAAGAGTAGTAAAGATTAGCGGGATAGGCCCCCAGCTTACCCATAAAAATATATACAACAAAAGCTAACAAACCTCCCAACTCTAGAAGCTCAGGAGGAAAGGGGATAGCCAACCGGATAGAAATCTATCCTGCTGCTGAGGAGGTCTACTGGGTCGTCTGTCGGGACCTGCAGGAATGAATTCAGTACCCCCAGGCAATAGGGCATCAGTACGAAATAATGTACCGAGTATGAAAGGCAATATACTATGAGGAGGTATCCTAATATACTGGGAGTAATCCGATAAATAAATCGAGCAAAAGATAAGTGTACTGACCTGCTCCTAAATCTAAACATTTCAAAAATAATAAAAGAACAACCTAACCAATCCCCCATAAGCTTGGAAGGTACAAACATCACACAATACCATCTACCTAGGCCCCCATAAGCCTAGAAGGTGCCAATCAGTCTATATACCCCTAACGGTAGTCCCCTTGCCCCATAGGCAGTCAGATAGCCCTCTTAGGCTATAATATAACCCCGTAGGTAGCACATAGCTCTTTTAGGCATCAATATAGCTTAAAGACAACTCATATCCCTCTTAGGCAACAACATGGCTCTTTAGGCAGCACATAACCTTCTTAGGCATCAATATAGTAGGCAACTCATAGCCCTTCTAGGCATCAATATAGCCCCGTAGGCAACTCATAGCCCTTCTAGGAATTAATATAGCGCCGTAGGCAGAACATAGCCCTTTTAGGCATAGATCACATTCCTGCAGCTAACCACAATAGCCCCAAGGGTAACAATAACAATCCAATAGACTAAAAACAAGAAATTTAGCTATAAGCAACATAAACGAATAGCCTCTAAGTCGTGTCCAACATAGGAACGCTACTAATTGAATAAGAATCCCGACAAGGGAGGATTATATCCACTCAAGCAGCCAACAATCAACAATAACAGCTACAAGTATAACAATGATAACAACCCAATTACATTGCTCCTAAGCTTTAAGGAAACATGTCGTAAGAAGGGAATAGCCTTAACATACCTTTTTTGTTGAATTCACGTGGCCTAAAAACGTTTACTCACAACACCCTCGATACTACAACAAGGCAGGACCATAATCAACACATAAGAATAGAAGATACCATGATAATCCGACAAAAGATATGTATTTCCGTTGCAAATTACTATTTGCGGCTTATCAAAGCTAGAAGGGTCTTACCTTGATCTTAAGTTCGTAATACACCTCCAAACCTTAAAATCTGTCCAAACCCTTGCTGTCCCAACACCAAAGTATGATATGCTAAGAAATTGATAAAACAAATTAAACCATGATGACGAGCTCAACGCGTAGAACTACTTTTGTCGAGGACTTAAGTCAAGAAAATCTATAATTTGGTTGATCCTAGAAATGGGTTTTCAATTTTTCAGGTTCTTCACTAAAAAAAATGAAGAAAAAGTCGAAGAAGAAGATATATAAAAAGCTCCACCGACCTAGGGCCCACCTCACGTGCCTGCTTGCACAGTTTCGCAAAAACGCGAATATCTCTCTATTTTGAAGTTGTATGAACAAACGGTTTGATGCCTTGGAAACTAGACTCGTAGACCTTCAATTTGGTAGATAGTGGGTCCCATAAATCTTTATAGATTGGGAGAAAACCTCCGAGACATTTGACCCAAATTTAAGATAAATCTTTAAAAAGGAACTTACGATAACTTTCGCCAACTTTTATTTTGCCACTTACCTAACTTTAAAACTTGAGATACAACCCTTGAACACTTAAAATATGACATACAACATCATTCTTAATTTATTACTCACCCTCGTTTTCTTTCCACGAAGGTACGAGTTAATTCAGACGTTTCGAAAAGTCAGGGTGTTACCATTTCTTAGGAGTAAAATCAGTCATAGGGTCTATTTATCAGTTAAAACAATGTTGTATAGGAATTAGATGCATAGGAAATGACCCGAATACCCTTAAGAAATAATTGTCGGACAACTCTACAGTTGTGACCTACGGTCCGTAGAACTTTCTATTATCCATACTGGTCAACCATAGAACCAACTTTAGAAACCCAAATTTTACTTTACTTCCCACGAGACCTTTCTATGGTTCATCTGATATCATACAGTTTGTAGACCCCATCCATAGAATCCAAGTTCAAGTCCAAAATTTCACTAAGTCAAGGACTTCTCTACGAGACCATCCTATGACTCGTAGACCCAACTATGATTTGTCATTTTCTTTCGTAGAACTGAGGTCTTAAAATTAAATCTCTGAATCAACCCTACGGATCAGTCCTACGATCTGTCAATTTTCCTACGGCTTGTCTTGTAAAGTCATAGGTCCAACATCAAAAACTTGAAATTCCAAAACTGTAATCAACTTACGATTGGCCTTCTACGACCTGTAGGATTTCCTATGGTCCATAGATTGGAATTGTAGTTCACTACATCAACAAAGTTTCTACGTTTTTCTTCCCTTTCTAAACTTTCCAACTTCCAATGTGTTACAGTTTGACCCAACGCTTTTTTTTGAGTATTTATAATACTAATGGTCACTTACTCTTTAACTCATTTTGAGAGTAATTTAAGAGTTATCATTGACCAAAGTCAGCCCAAAGGCTGAATTCCACAAATTATCAACTTAGGACCTCAAATCCTCAAAAAGACTTTGATTCAGAAACCAACAACTCTCTTAGACTAATTTCCACATTTCAGAATTGATAGGATCGATGGAATTCCAATCAGACACTCAAAATTTCAAAAGACGCCGAAAAACATTTTATATCAATTTTGGCCTTTCAAATTTTAAAAATTCCCATAAGTCATAAATTTTAACTCAAAACGCAAAACCACTTTCAAAACTCATTCAAAAATGACTCAGGACAATATCAGGTGGTGTAAAATCATAATTTTATAAATTATTTTTAAAAAATAACCGATTGTGTCATTACATCAATAGAAAGACACAAAGCACGATTGGTGGCAGCTAGAATAGATTATGAGGAAATTTTTTTACCTGTTGTGAAGTTTACCTTCATACGATTACTTTTAATTATTGTTACATGTTTAAATCTAGAATTACACCAAATGAATGTGAAGACCACTTTTCTCAATGGAGAATTGAACGAGAAAATTTACATAGAACAACCAGTAGATTTCATTGTTAAAGGCTAAGAAAAAAGTTTGTTAATTGAAAAGATCAATTTATTGCCTAAAGAAATCTTCAAGGCAGTGGTGCCTGAGATTTCATAAAGAGGTGCTTTCATTTGATTTTACTATGACCGATGAAGACCATTCCATCTATGTGAAGAAGTCAAATGGAAAGTTTGCTATTCTTTCTCTCTAGGTAGAAGATATTTTATTAGCTAGAAATAATTTGAACTATGTAAAAACTTTCAAGTCATGGATTTCGAAATATTTGATATGAAAGATATGGGTGAAGCAGAACTATATATGGGGTGTTAAGATCCAAAGAAACCGTTCCAAGAAATGTTTTAGTTTATCTCAAGAAACATACACAAAGAAAATATTGGAACCTTTCGAATGAATAGTTGCAAATACATGGATACTCCAGTAGCAAGAAATGAATCTTTAAGCCTTAAAATGTGTCTAAAGAAACGAAAAGAAAAGAAAGACATGACTCGAGTTTCATATTCTAGTGTTGTTGGGAGTTTGATGTATTCTATGATGTGTACTCGCTCATATATTTGTTATGTTGTAGGTCTAATTAGGAGACATCAATCCAATTCTGGAAGAGATCACTGGAAAGCAGTAAAGAGAATATTTTGATATCTGAAGGGAACAACAAATCGTTCACTGTGCTATAGTGAATCCGATTTATTCATAAGAGGTTACACTCATGTTGATTGGGTTGATGACCGGTGTGATAGAAAATCAACCTCCGGTTATGATTTCTTACTTAATGGTGGTGCTATTTATGGAAATGTAAGCAACATACTTACATAGCTCTTTCAACTATGACATCTGAATTTGTAGCTTGTGCATCTGCAGTACAAGAAGTTGTTTGGTTAAAGAGATTTTTTAAGCATTGAAATATTCCAGGGAATTCTAAGGGTTTTATGAATTTATATAATGACAGTCAGGGGACTATCAAATATATGAAGGATCCTAAGTATCACAACAAGACTAAACACATTTATATAAAGTATAACTTTGTGAGAGACATAGTAGCAACTGGAGGAATAAATTTACAATACATTTATACTCGTGAAATGAAAGTTGATCCTTTTACAAAGGCGATATCTAGAGACTTGATTGAGAAACATGTTAAGGCACTAGACTTGTGTAGGATAAATAACATTTATGTATTGTAAAAAAATTTGGTTGTTATAATATTTTCATCAATATAAGACTATTGAATTTATTTTCATATCTCATATACATGTGATAATGTTTTAGAGATAAAGAATGTAACACAAGTCGCGAGATTGAATCTCTCATATAAGCAATTGCCTCTTATGTCGAAGAATGGGAAGAGATGATTTTCACTACCATGTTATGACTTGTTTTATAATCCAAACAAGAGTCTCTCTAAGAAGATGAGTTTGAGGATCATTGAAGAGAGAAACTCAGGTTAGAGTTCTAGAGATGTCTAGACCAAAGTATGTATGATGTTGGATTATTAAAAGAATGAGACACATACACCAATATAAAGTAAATACATCATAGAATGTGTTTCATACTACGTGTGTTAAGCAATAAATGGGTTAATTAAAGAATGGTTCCCTAATTCTTCATTGTGTGAGACCCCCAAAAAGTTAAATTAACTTTTTTAGAATACCCTTTGATCTTTTACTGTTTCTGAAGCTTCAATCAATGTTTCTACTTTAGCATATCACTAATAGCCATGAATGATTCAGCAATGTAGTTTATGTTTAGGAAAGCAATTAAATTGGAACAAATAGATTTGAGTATAAAAGAAAGAAGATTAAGTTAAAAATAATGTAACTTGTTTACACAAGTTAGCTATTACACTAGCCATATAGGTATATAGTGTAAATGTCTATATAAAGTTGAACATGAACTTGAGTTCACCTCTTTTAGAGGACAAGCGTATCAGATAAGTAATTACATACTGAAGTAGTGAATGAAGTCTAGGGTATAATGAGTAAATGTATCCTCATATTAGTAGAAAATTCTTTCCACATGTGATTGGATTCCTATACAGAGCATGTAAAACCTAATAGTTAAGTTCTCGATGTCCAATGATCACATGAACTATTTATCATATGAATTGAGTGTCTAGTTGATGTCGAATTAACTTAATTAGGTATTATCCACCATGTGTGAAGTGGTAGATGAAAGCTTATGGGTCATGGGTTGCCCATATGGATCTAACCCGACCCAATACAGTTTCTGAAAGAAGAGATAGATACTATTTTGAAAAAAGAGTGGGAACAGTTACATGGAGGGGTGAAAAAAAATTGAAAACGAGAAATGAAAAAGTGAAAAGGCATATAGTTATCCAATAAACAATAGAACCCTAAACCCAACAGTTCTCTTCTCTTTCTCTCAATCAAAATATGCCATGAATAGCAGTCATGGTTGCTTCTCCCTCTCCCCAGCCTATGGTTGTGGGAGAGACAAACGTCAACCCTAATACAGGTCATACATATGCTTCGTCAATCAGCGGAAATCAACAATCTACTAAGAAATCCCTCAAACCAGTCAGTCTTTTACATGGAGAACCCACTATGGTTTTTGACTCCAAAGACCTTGAAACGTTTATCACGGAGGAGAATCTAAAATTCGCTCTCATAGCCACATTCTCACATGGAAGGCCTGAACTTCCAAATTTACAGAAAATATTGCCTCAACAATTAGGATTTAAGGGTGAATGTAACATTGGGTTATTAGAAAGTCGACATGTGTTGTTGCGGTTCACTTTGAAGGGAGATTATATTGCAATCTTTTCAAAAACTAGTAGGTTGATTAAGTTTGCCGGTACTGTTATACCATTCAGAATCCAAAAATGGACTCTTTCTTTTAGTCCTAGGGAAGAAACCTCTATTGCAATGGCATGGATTTCTTTCCCAAGTTTACCATGCCAATATTTTGCTCGAAATGCTCTATTTTCGATGGCTTCAGCAGTTGGACAACCTCTTGATGTGGATCGAGTGACCAATGATAAAACACGACCTAGTACTGCAAGGGTAAAAGTCTAGGTGGATCTGTTAAGGACGTTTCCAAAAAGAATTAGAATTCAATTAAAAAATTTAGTCACCGACGAGATTACAAACGTATGGCAAAAAATTAGGTATTATTATTTACCATATTATTGTAACAGATGTAAACATCAGGGGCATAGAGAAGCTGATTGTCGAACTCTCACTGATGGTCAATTTGATGCCATGATCAGTGAAAATCATATTGAAGGAGAAAAATTTCAAGGTGATCTTCGTGTTCATCTTAATGCTAAAAAAGCTGATTCAAATAGGTTGGAAGTTGGTGAAAAAGATGATAAAGGAACAGTTAAAGATTTACAGATAGGGGCTGAAAAGAGTGGTATTCAAGATCAAAATTTGGTGCGCCAAAATTCTGGCCAGCGTCTGGGCAAAGTAGTGTTAGACAACTACTCTTCCGGGAATCCAATGTTATCCTTAATTCCTCAAACTGATGAGTTTCACGGAAAAAATATACTTCTCCCAATCAACAAAGCTGTAATTCAACTGATTGTGTTGAAGTTGAAGAGCAACTCGTTGTGCATACAAATCAATCCAACGATGCACAATTTGCGCAAAAACTTAACGAGATAAAAGAGAAGGAAGTTGATGCTGAAAATTCAAGTATGAGGCAAGGTGATAAGCATACTCCTAAGAAACTTCACGATGCTATACAGACGCCAAAAGTGCAACTTGAGAACTTGGCAATTAATGGATAGGAAAAATTTGAAGGATCAAAATGTGGTGATTTGCTACCTTTGGAACCTGTCGATTTGTTAGTTGAAATTTCTGGTCGTCATGAGAATGCAACTGGGAATTGGAACACAATTGCACAAAAAAAAAATTCAATTTCTATGTGTATTGGTTCCTCGGCAAGTCGAAGTAAATCTCCACGTCTTGAAAATAAGCAGAAGCTAACTACTAATCTAGTAGTGCAATCTAATGAACCGAAGGACATTGTTTATACAAATCCGTTTGAAGCACTCGAGGTGGAGAAAGAATTAGAGTTAGTTGATACTAATCCCAAGAATGAGCAAACTTTGGTTTGAGCCGATTTTAATAATAATATACAATCAGTTAGCACACCAATTGGAGTATATAACATGCAGACCGAAAAAAAATAATAGTGTTATGAGTCCTACATATATCTCTAATCCTGAAGTAGCTAAGATTATTCAAGAAAGTGAGTCTGCCATGTTGCTCAAACCCAATTCAGCGATCAAGTCACCCACGGTAACATCGAACACCTCAGCTCATGAGGTCTCGAAAGAAAAGCAAAGGGAGATGAGTCTCCTAGATGGGCTGATTTGGTTGATAAAAAAGAGCATGTTTCACCTCCGCTTTTGTATAGAAAATTAAGTCCACAAGCTTTGGAATTTGTACCTAAAAGTATAATTGCAAAGAAGAAGGAACAAGAGGCCTTAGCATCATAATTTAGTCCAACTAGGGGTTATGATAGTGATTTGGGCGATGATTCTTTTGATGAGGATGAGGAAGAAAATACGTTGGACATATACTTTGATAAAGTGGTTAGGGATGGGGATATCTCACCTCGGCATCAAAGAAGTGGAAGCAACAAAAGCAAAAAGAAGACACATGGCAGGCAACACAGTTGGGATGGTAAAGTGACAGGAGAGTTTGTTCCAAGGCACCTACCGATGCGACTGGCAAATCATAACCATATGACAGTGTCAATAGCTTCAACAAGATCCAATACATCCAAGAAGAAGTGATGAACTATCAAGTTTTGTTGGACATATTTGAAGAAGAAGACATGTTGAAAATACTTCAGGTTACTCTAGATAGGCTATCTATCATTTTTAATTCATGCATTTGTAAAAGTAAGTTTGAGGTTAATAACTCAACTTTCTTCTTGGATTTTATATTTGTGCATTTTTCAAGTATTCTCATTTGTAATATCATCATAGAGTGTATTACAATTCTGTGATGATCATAGAATACCTAGTTCTCTCTAGCTCTTATTTTTTTCATGCTCGTTAATTAGTGGAGGTTCGTTGTCTCATTAGGATTGACAAGGTAAGGCCTAGCCCCCCTTGCTTGTACTTATTTCTATTGAGGATTTTTATTTTTTTAAAAATAAAAAGAAAAAGTGAAAAGGCAGGATATTTTTTTTCTCAACATTGACATTACAACTAAAAAAGAATATGCAGTTTGTGGCATTGTACTTTGTTTTCTTGAGATTTAAAGTTTGATTTAGAGCAATTCCTTAACAAAGATATCGTTGATCTTCCATTGTTATTAACATGTACACAATTTTGTTCCTGTTACGAATATTTCTAACATGTTTTTATGATAATAAGGTTTAGCTAGACTTCAAAGTTAAACATAACTTTGTACTCATGTTGGTTTGTGTGGTTGATATCCAAAAATATTGGTTCTTAAAGGATTATTACTGTAGGTTTTGAATAACTCTTTCTTGGTATTACTTCATTTAGTTCTCGATATAGTTACTGATCTATATTGTGCATTTTGCTAGGTCATGTGCACTAAGATTGCACACAATTATTAATATCAATATCAATAGATGAGGAATGATTACATAATATATAGGTACCAATGCATGTTGAATTTCTGCAACCTTTTGACGACTTCATTATATCATGTTGCTTCATTTAGGATGTAATATAATTGTTGAATTTGTTATCTTAGTTTAAATGTGTTCTTTAAATGAATACAAATGAATGTCCACTGAATTTTCTATTTTTACTTTCCATGAATGAAAAGTACCTTATTTAACTCCAAAACACCTTACAAAATTTGCTTTCTTTCGTTGCTACAAGTAAACTAGTTTTTTTGTTGTACTAGTATTGATTAAGGTCTTGAAAGTTGGAAATATTGATTTTTCAAAATATCTCCACCAAAATTAGGAAAAAAGGTTGAGGTTGTGATGATCGTATAAGTCTAGTTTGATTTGTTTTTCCCTTTAGTTCCAAAATTATTTAGAAGAAGAATGACACAATGATAGAGTAGCAACACTAATCTGCTTTGTTAGGTACTGAAATTTACGAATCAATTTACACCTTGAAACTTCAAGTAGATATACCACTAGTGTCTTTTGACAATTATCATCTCTTTTGTATTTGAATATTGATTAGGATTAAATAATAAATTGATTTTTGTAATTTAATCTTCTATTAAATAGTCTATATCCTCTTCTCTTTCCTCTTCCATCTACTTTCATTATAGTCAAAGTATTTCTGTATTTATTCACGCCGAGGTTAGTGTTGATCTCTACTTTTATATGAGTTTTTGTGTAAAAAAAAATCTTTCGTGGTGTAAACCTCCCTACATTGTATCTATCTTGTGATGTGTTTTTCGGCTTTAGATTTTGATTTTGATGAGAGCTGACCACTACTGGTTATAGATTATGTGTTTGTGTTTCAATACAATTAGATCTTTAGTTTCGACTATATAAAAATAGAGTGGAAAGAATGTATGTGGAGAAGATATGAACTTGGTTTACTTATCAGACTCTAAAGGCTCTAAAAGCTTCATCTCTTATATTTGATTTCTATCCATGGATAAAATTGCGTTAGAATACTATTCAAGAGTTGTTTCCTTGTTCTGTTTTAAGTATTTTAAATTATAAATGTTATAATCTATATCACAGAAATTTCTGTCCAGTGACTTTGGAATTTTCTAGGGCTTTATTGAATTCAAGTCTTTCTACATATGCTTGATGTATGTGAGGATGTGGAGTCTCATATTTATTTATGTCAGCCTCCACTTTCCTCTTAAGATTTATTTATGTAATTGTGTATTAGTATATCACAGTTTTTTCTATATTATTTACTATGTGACTGAATTATAAGTTTTTTGATTTTGTATATAATTGAAGATTTTTTATATCGTGTCTATGTAAGAAAACATTTGCAATACTTGAGATAAATATTGTATTGCTTATTCTTTTCAATTAAATAATTATAATTCAATACTGGTACAAGTAACTATAGATGTATATCACATCCTTGATAAATATGACAGTTCTTTTCATATGATAGTGAGGAATAATTTACATGAAATAACTATAACTACCGATAAATGAAGAGAGAACGACAAATGTGATCAATCCAAATATGCAAACCATTATTCCAGCTAAGTTTTCTCACTTTACTAAGGTTGTACTCGTCTTCTCTAATTTGGTTGTCCAATAATTTTTTTGTTGATTTGCATTAATTATAAAAAAATTAATTAGCTAATGATTCTTGAAGTCTTTCTAATTTAAATGTATTTTTCATTTTAGATCTATTCAAATTTTTACCTTTTTTTGGTATTAATAAATGATTAATATGCAAAAGGTTAAGTATCATATTTTCATGGAAATATTCCCACCAGGATGTGCACTTTCTGTTGGTGTGACATTTTAATATTAATAAAAATATATTATATGTCACATTATGTATCATGTTATGTCCATTGGTGGACATTACATTTGTGCCTCTTTACTCTCATTAATTGTGGAAGAAAGTGATCATTAGTTGTTAGTAACTTATGTAACCACCAACTCTTCATTTCACCCATTATTCTATCTTTATTTCTTGTAACTTATGTAACATTTGAGCCATTCATTTGGCAAATTTACTATCTTCCTATTCATTGCAAGTAAGAATTCATCACCTATAAATAGTGTGGTCTTCCTTGTGTTGGGAAGAAAGAGAAACAACACGAGAAGTACAAGAAAATATAGAGTCAAAAAGATGAGTAGTATTGTATTGTGTTTATATTGAGTAAGTGTAGTAAAAGAGAGAGTTGAGACAAAGAAAATATTCAAAGTCTTGAACTGTATTCACTATGCAATAGAGAGTAAGTATATGTTGAAGAAGGTGCTCTTTTGTGGAGCTTTGGACTCTTCAACTAATTCGGAGCTGCTTGAGTTGTACGATGTTGTTGGGTTGTTGTATCCTAGAGGGGACAAGTCAAGAGTGATACTGTTGTGTCACGCCCCGAAATAGGGGGTGTAACTAGCACTCGAAACCCTATTAGACCGAGTTACCCACTAAAACATACTAGCTAACTAAACTGTGAGACAAAAAGATTGGGCAGCACAACCTCTAAAAAGTGAAGCCTGGACCCTAAAGGTCATGACATGAATGAGACTAAATCATACAAACAATGGTAGACAAGTCGAAAAATAAAATAAAGATGTACTAGCTAGCCGACGATGCCATAACTGAAGACATGCCTATTTACACATACATATATATATACATGTCAAGTCTATTGGCTGGAGATTGAAAAATACAAAAGAAAACCCAGAATATTGTGTCCACAATAGACCTCTATGAGTGACATAAGGACTATCGGGACAAGGCCCCGACTATACCCAAACTGTACAACAAAAGTAAACATCCTCTAAAAGCCCTAGGATAAGATGAAGCTTACCAACTCACAAGTGAACGTGAATCCTAGTAGGTGGGTCGATTAGAATCCCTTCCTGAACCTATTCGCACGAAACAAAAAGTAGCGTCCCCAGGCAATGGGACGTCAGTACGAATAAAAATGTACTGGTATGTAAAGTGGAAAGTAGCATCATAAATATTTACTGAAAAAGGGTAATAGAGATACCACCTGAAACTGAAACTCAAAAAATCTCCATGGCTGACATTTGGCCTCCTACTATTTAAATATGCATGGTATGCTCGTATAATCGTATGTCGTGAATACATATATATAGATGCAAATGCATGACATATCCAACCAAATACTAGCAATGGTGGTGCTTCCCGGTAGCTAACCGGCATCATATACGCCAACCTGTGGCCATCGGTGTCTCATACATATAAATATAGGCAATAGGCCCCATACCTCCCAATTATAGCTCGGGAATAGAATGCATAGCATGTCCTGTCATGGATTTATAACACTTATATGTAACTGTTGACATGTTGCCAATCTTGGCCCGTTTGTAGCCTTGTTTTCATAACCCCATAATCACATTCATATAGCATGTAACCATCTCATGGAACCTCATATGTTCTTCCAAATAAGCTTGAAAAGTTAACTCGAATTTTAGAAAGATAACCTAACCTATATATTCATAACAAGTTTAAGGTGATTTACTTAGTTCCTAACTTGGTTCCTAAATAATATATAAAAGAAGTATTTCGAAAAACCAAGTGTTCTAATAGTTTAAACATTTAAGTTATATTTGAGAGTTTTGAAGATCGTGAGTTACTTTAAAGATTTTTCATAATAACTTTAGTGGGGAAAGAGGGCTGGTTACAAATATTTTATGTCATATCACTCAAAGAAGAAAATAATTCATAAATGCGGGCAGATAATCAAGGAAACCGATAAAATGACATGTAGATGTCGAATACTCTATTTATCCGAACGAGTGGAATATCAAAATAATAGAATCATGAAAATAATTCAGCTAAGATACCAATGGCTTTTACTGAAGGTATTTCAAGCAAGAGAATAGCAACATATCATGTTCGATGTTTTAGGAATTTCCCAGGAGTGGTGCTAAAATGAGGGACAAAGCTTAGCCTTAACATACCTTTCGAATGAACGCTCGAATGCCCGTAGTTTCTTCACGAAAGTTGTTCCCTATGTCCTAAGCTTCACAAACACTATATATACACAGCTGGTACGCACGTATAAATAATTCATAATTGAGCTTAAATGTGCAGATTTCCCATATGGCCCCAACTTGACGAAACGTCCATAGGACTTCATAAAAACAATCATTAAAGAGTCTCGAGATGATTATCTTAGCAAACCAAGTGTAAACCCTGTAGAAACACCAATAACAACAAATTTATATCTTCAAAAACTAGCTCCAAATGCAGCTAATAGAAGGGGAGAATGATTGCCACGTGTAGAGATCACGTTTCTAGGCACTGGGGCAACCTTTAATGGTAGAAATCGTCAAAAACTAACCTTCATCATGCAAGAACTCCATTAGAACCCTCACTCAAGCTTTATTTCTAGTTATGGAGTGAAAATAAATGTTTTCATGGCTTAAAACGTTGAGTAAGCCGACATACCACATTTTTTAGCCGACCCGAATTCTACCCCGGTAGTCCGCGGTTAAACCCTCATAACTTTTTACTCCGATGCCAGTTGGATACGGGGTTTTGTGCGTTTCAAACTAGACTTGTAGGCCTTCAATTTGATAGGTCATGGGCCTTCTAACTCTTTATATATTGGGAGAAAACATCCAAGGCATTTGACCCAAAGTTAAGAAAATATTATTAGAGAAACTTCGATAACTTTTGCCGACCTTAGTTTCGCTAATTTTCTTGACTTCAAAACATAACATACGAACCTTGTGCTATTATAATACCTCATGACACACTATTCTTATCATATTAGACACTCATAGTATTATCCCTAAGGTATGAGATAATTTAAACCTTTCGAATGGGCAAAGTTCTACCCAAGCCATTTCTTTAATCCTGAACTTTGTTTGAGGGGTCCCTTTGACCTAAAACTTTAGTTTAGTTCCTTGATATTTCCACTCATTTACAATCTTAATCTCCAATGTACGATACCAAGTCATATACACCTCATATAACCATGCCAAACAACGCCACAATATTATGTAAGAATAGATAAAAAGTATGGGATCTTACATTCTCCCCCCATATGAACATTCGCCCGCGAATGAATCTAGAAAATTCCTTGGTTGAGTTTTTTTCCCCATTTGACTTTATTTGCGAGTCTATGTTTGTTACAGTCACAAACTAAATTCAAAATCTGCAAAATTTTAACTACTAAACTTTGTATAACTATCTCATAAGAAGACATATAAATTGCACTTTCGAACTTCTGAAAATTTAATTAATTCGTTGTAAATAAATAATTGCCAATTATTGAAATGTGACACCTTAAGTCGTAAACAGTTGGGGGTACTCCTTCCTCATTTCCTCTTCTGCTTTCCAAGTCATTTCCTCAACGTTGTTATATCTCCATAACACTTCCACAGAAGCTACATCTTTAGTTCAAAGCTTTCTTACTTGACGATCTAAAATCGCTATTGGTACCTCTGCATAAGATAAATCTTTAGCGATGCGAATATATTAAATTGGCATAATACGTGAAGGATCTCCAGTGCACTTCCGCAACATAGATACATGAAACACAGGATGGACTGCTTCCAATTCTGAAGACAAATCAAATTCGTATGCCACCATACTAATCTTTCGAATAATCTTATACGGTCCAACGTACCTAGAACTAAGCTTCCCTTTCTTTTTGAATCGCATGATGCCTTTCATAGTCAATTCTTTCAGGAAAACCTAATCTTCTACATCAAACTCTAAGTTCCGTCGTCGAACATCTGCATAATTAAGACTTCTGCCGACACTATGCTATCAAAAGTTGATCTCTAATTAGCTTAAACTTTTCAATCACTTGTTGGACTAGATTGGGACCTAGAAAATCTGCTTCCCTGAGCTCAAACCAACCGATCGGGGACCAACACTTTCGCCCATATAGTGCTTCGTAAGGGGCCATCTGAATACTAGCTTGAAAGCTATTATTATAAGCAAACTCGATAAGAGGTAGATGTTGATCCCAACTTCCTTTAAAATTCAGCACACAAGCACGTAACATATCCTCAACCGTCTGAATAGTACGTTCTGCCTGTCTATCAGTTTGTGGATGAAAAGCGGTGCTAAGATTTACCTGAGTGCCTAGACCCTTTTGAAATGATCTCCAAAAATGTGCTGTAAATTGAGCTCCTCGATTTGAGATAATTGATAATGGAACTCAGTGAAGGCAAACAATCTCTTGAATGTAAAGCCTGGCATAATCTTCAGCTAAATAATGTCTTCCTAACTGGCAAGAAATGAGCAGATTTTGTAAGCCTATCGATAATTACCCAAATGGAATCATACCTTCGTGGAGTGCGAGGCAAACCAGTGATGAAGTCCATATTTATCATATCCTAGTTTCATAACGGAAGCTCAATATACTGGGTTAGGCCTCCAGGCCTCTGATGCTCTGCTTTAACCTGTTGACAATTGAGACATTTAGCTACCATCTCTGTAATATCTTTTTTCATGCCCTTCCACCAATAGATCTATTGAAGATCCCAATACATCTTCGTCGCTCCAGGGTAAGTTGCATATCTAGAATAATGGGCCTCTGAAAGAATCTTTGTACGGAGCTCTTCAACTGTCGGTACACATAAGAGATCCTGGTATCTAAGGACTCCATCTCCAGTTAGCTCAAATAAAGGTTGTTGGTGTTATGGAATCCTTTCCCTTAATTTCCTAACTCAAATAAAGGTTGTTGGTGCTGTGGAATCCTTTCCCTCAATTTCATAAGCTCAGGATCTTCATGTTGATGCCTTTTCACTTCAGTCACAAAGGAAGATTCTGCCATATTCTGAACGACAACACCTCCGCCTCCTGCATCTACCAAGTGTACTTGCAAATTAGCGACCTGGCATAGGTCTTTTGTAATTCCAGCCTTATCAGTTTCAACATGACTTAGACTACCCATGGACTTCCACAGAGCGCATTAGTAACAACATTAGCTTTGCCGGGATGATATAAAATGTCAACATCATAGTCCTTTAATAATTCTAGCCATCTCCTTTGTCGTAGGTTCAACACCCTCGTCTTAAGTAAATACTGAAGGCTCTAGTAATCGGTGAAAATATCTATATGAACCCCGTATAGATAATGCCGCCACATTTTTAGGGCAAAGAAAACTGCAACCAACTCAAGATCGTGTGTAGTATATTTCTGCTCATGCTTCAGCAACTGTCTAGAGGCGTATGAAATAACCTTACCATGTTGCATAAGACCACAACCTAGGCCAATTCTTGAGGCATCACAATAAACAACATAGCCCTCATTACCATCTGGAAGAGTTAGGATAGATGTTGTGGTAAGCCTTTTTTTTAGTTCCTGAAAGCTCTGTTCGCTTGCCTCGGTCCACTGAAACTTAGTTGCCTTATGTGTCAATTTTGTCAGTGGTGCAGAGATAGAAGAGAATCCCTCCACAAACCTTCGGTAATACCCTGCCAAGCCTAAAAAGCTCTGAACCTCCATTGGATTCAAGGGCCTCAACAAAGTCATCACTACTTCAATCTTTTGTCCATCAACCTTAATACCCTCACTTGTAAAAACATGACCAAGGAAAGCTACATAAGTAAGCCAAAAATCACATTTAGAGAATTTAGCATATAACCTGCAATCTTTGAGAGTCTGCAATATAACTCGCAAGTGGTCTTTATGCTCAGGTTCCAACCGTGAATATATAAGAATGTCAACACAATCACAAATTCATCCAAGAATGGTTTGAAGACCCGATTCATAAGAGCCATAAAGGCTGCTGGGGAATTTGTAAGCCCGAAAGACATGACAAGGAATTCAAATTGGCCATATCTCGTCCTAAATGCTATTTTTGGGATTTCAATTTCCCCGACTCGCAGCTGATGGTAACCAGACCGCAAGTCAATCTTGAAAAAGCATTTGACACCTTGTAACTGGTCGAATAAGTCATCAATCCATGGAAGAGGATATTTAATATTAATAGTAACTTTATTTAGTTTTCTATAGTCAATATACATCCGTAAGGAGCCATCTTTCTTTCAAACAAAGAGCACTAGAGAACCCCATGGGGAAGTACTTGGCCTGATAAAGCCTTTATTGAGCAAGTCCTTAAGTTGTTCCTTCAATTCTCTTAGCTCTACAGGTGCTATTCTATAGGGAGGAATCGATATAGGCTGCGTATCAGGAAATAAGTCTATAACAAAGTTAATTTCCCTTTCTGGGGGAATTCCTGGAAGATCATGAGGGAATACCATTGGAAATTCATTCACGATAGGAATTGACTAAAGAGTCATGGGCTCCTTATCAGTATCCTTTATATGAACCATGTGGTATATAAAACCTTTAGCAATCAACTTTCGAGCCCTAAGGTATGAAATAAACTTACCCTTGGTTGTGGCTGCATTACCCTTCAACTCAAGAATTGGCTCACTTGGAAAGTAAAAGCTGACTATCTTTGCACGACAATCAATATTAGCATAGCATCCATACCCATGATAACATCAAAATCTAGCATAATCAACTCAACTAAATCAGCGGAGGTTGGAGGTTGGGCGATCATTAATTAATAACGTACAACCCCGATAGACATGACTAGCTAAAATAGAATTGACAACCAGTGTAGACACCTCAACTGGTTGTGGCAACAACTCAGATTTCATGTCAATCTTACTAGCAATAAATGGAGTAATATATGAGAATGTAGAGCCATAGTCTTCAATGCGTAAACAACTTGAGAAGATATCATCAATATACCTGTGACAACATCAGGGGATACCTATGACCCTTGTCAGCTTGTGAGTGTATAAAAATGGCTCTGTGCACCGCTCAAACCTGATGTATCTCCTCCAGATCTCCCTCTACCACGACCTTGAGTAGACAGTGTTCCTAGTCGTAGGGAACGCACAGAGGGTAAAGAGGTTGTTGTGGATCCTGAAGGATGAGCTAGATCACCTCTGCTCAACCTTGGACACCGAATAATAAAATGTCGTGTGTGCCCACAATGATAACATGCACCTGAACCTTGTCTACACTACCATTGTGTGGCTTACCGCACTGTGTACAGTGAGGAGTGGGATGTCTTATTTGTACAAAATGATCTTGTCGATGACCCTCAGGCTGGATTGAGCTCTGACTTGGTCCTAACTGACTATAACGATCAAACTACGGTCCCTGCACCTGTGGTGAGACACTACCTGCTGGCCGAGGTGGATATTGATCTAATGGGGGCCTAAAATCACCATGTGGCTCCCTATAAGACCCCATAGTACGGGCCCTCTTACTCTGCTCCCTATCCCTACGGGTATCATGAATTCGTTGGGAAAGGTCCTCCGTAGTTTGAGCGAAAGCCTATATGCGGGAAATATCTACATCATTCGATAGGGATGCTACCATGCAATCTCTGATCAGATGATCTGCCAAACCATCAACATAACGATGAACTCTGGCTCGCATGGTATGTACAATATCTGGTGTATATCTCACCAAAGAATTAAACATGTGGCTATAATCCCTCACACTCATGGTTCCTTGCTTCAGATTGATAAACTTGTAAAGACGAGCCTCTCGAACTTCCCATGGCAAATAGTGGGAAAGGAAGGCCTCAGAGAAGCCTTCCCACTTTGTTGGTGGAGCATCAGATCCTCTCGATCTCTCCAAGGCCTCATACCAAAGGATGGCTACATCACGTAACCGAAAAGAAGCCAACTCCATAGCATATGTGATGGAGGCATGCATCACCCTCAATAATCTATATATATGGTTTATAAAGTCTTGGGGATCCTCAGTAGGACTAGATCCCGTAAATAACGGAGGGGCCAAATGAAGAAACTCTCGTACCTTAAAACTTTGTGATCGGTCTCTCCAAGTATCTACTCCTAACTACAGTTGTTGCTCATGAATAGAAACCATCCTAGTCAGCAATTGAACTGCATCCCTCATTCCTTGCTCTCCGGTCTCTGGTGGAGGAACAATAGGTACTGAAGGTCCTGTGTCTCTAGCTTCTTCAGGTACCAATGGAATTGGTGAGGCTAGGAGTATTGCATCTCCTCGGGCTTCAACAGGTGCTGGGGAGGCTGGTACTGGGGGTACTAGAGATTCACTATGTGCCTCTGAGGGAAATCTATCCCTCTGACTCGATGGGGAATGCCTAGTACCTTCCCTTGAATCCATACCTATCTCTCGATCTGCCATATCCGGAGCGAGTGTAGCATGTTAGATAAGAAACATAAAGCACGATTTAGATTTCAAATGTTCTTATACTTTTGCACTATTGCACGATCTATCAATTTAATGAAATGTAACCATTCCTAAATTCCCTGTAGCCTTTTGATTATAAGTGTGGTGCACAACAAACCCATAAACAAGACTCTACTAGACACGACTTGTGGACCCCCGGGATACAACCTGCTCTGATAGCAAGTTTGTCACGCCCTGAAATAGGGGGCGTAACTGGCACTCGATACCCTATTAGATCGAGTTAACCACTAAACATACTAGCTAACTAAACTGTGAAATAAAAAGATTGGGCAGCACAACCTCTAAAAAGTGAAGCATGGACCCTAGAGGTCATGACCTGAATGAGACTAAACCATACAAACAATGGTAGACAAGGCAAAAAAAAAATAAAGATGTACTAGCTAGACGACCAGGACACAACTGAAGACATACCTACTTACACACATATATATATATATACATGCCAAGTCTATTGGCTAGAGATTGAAACATACAAAAGAAAACCCAGAATATTGTGTCCACAATATCCTTTATGAGTGACATAAGGACTGTCGGGACAAGGCCCCGACTATACCCAAACTGTACAACAAAAGTAAACATCCTCTAAAAGCCCCATGATAAGATGGAGCTTACCAACTCATAACTGAACATAAATCCTAGCGGGTGGGTCGATCAGAATCCCTGCCTGAACCTGCTTGCACGAAACAAAAAGCAGTGTCCCCAGGAAATGGAACGTCAGTACGGATAAAAATGTGCTGGTATGTAAAGCGGAAAGTAACATCATAAATAGTTACTGAAAAAGGGTAACAGAGATACCACCCGAAACTGAAACTCAAATAATCTCCATGGCTGACATTTGGCCTCCTACTATTTAAATATGCATGGTATGCTCGTATAATCGTATGTCGTGAATACATATATATAGATACAAATGCATGACATACCCAACCAAATGCTAGCAATGGTGGTGTTTCCCAATAGCTAACTTGCATCGTATACGCCAACATGTGGCCATCGGTGTCTCATACGTATAAATATAGGCAATAGGCCCCATACCTCCCAATTATAGCTCGGGAATAGAACGCATAACATGTCATGTCATGGATTTATAATACCTATATGTAACTGTTGACATGTTGCCAATCTTGGCCCGTTTGTAGTCTTGTTTTCATAACCCCATAATCACTTTCGTATAACATGTAACCATCTCACGAAACCTCATATGTTCTTCCAAATAAGTTTGAAAAGTTAACTCAAATTTTAGAAAGATAACCTAGCCTATATATTCATAACATGTTTAAGGTGATTCACTTACTTCCTAACGTGGTTCCTAGATAATTTATAAAAGAGGTATTTAAAAAACCAAGTGTTCTAATAGTTTAAACATTTAAGTTTTATGTGAGAGTTTTGAAGATCGTGAGTTACTTTAAAGATTTTTCATAATAACTTTAGTGGGGAAAGAGGGCTGGTTACAAGTAATAAGGGTCTCCCGTGATATGTTATGTCACATCACCCAAATAAGAATAATAATTCATACATGCGGGCAGATAATCAAGGAAAAACTGATAAAATGACATGTAGATGTCGAATACTCAATTTATCCGAACGAGTGGAATATCAAAATAATAGAATCATGAAAATTATTCAACTGAGATCCCAATGCCTTTCACTAAGGGTATTTCTAGAAGGAGAATAGAAAAATATCACATTCGGTGTTTTATTAATTTCCCAAGAGTGGTGCTAAAATGAGGGACGGAGCTTAGCCTTAACATACCTTTCCAATGAACGCTCGAATTCCCGCAGTTTCTTTACGAAAGTTGTTCCTTGTGTCCTAAGCTTTGCAAACACTATATATACACAGCTGGTACACACGTATAAAGAATTCATAATTGAGCTTAAATGGGCAGATTTCCCATATGGCCCCAACTTGACGAAATGTCCGTAGAACTTCATAAAAACAATCATAAAAGAGTCCCGAGATGATTACCTTAGCAAACCAAGTGTAAACCCCAAAGAAACACCAATAACAACAAATTTATATCTTCAAAAACTAGTTCCAAATGAAGCTAATAGAAGGGGAAAATGATTGTCATGTGTATAGATCACGTTTCTAGGCACGGGGGCAACCTTTAATGGTAGAAATCGTCAAAAAATAACCTTCATCATGCAAGAACTCCATTAGAACCCTCTCTTAAACTTTATTTCTAGTTATGGAGTGAAAATAAATGTTTTCATGGCTTAAAACGTTGAGTTAGCTGACTTACCACATTTTTTACCCGACTCGGATCGCGACCCAGATTCAGCCCCGGCAGTCCGTGGTAAAACCCTCATAACTTTTAACTTCGATGTCGGTTGGATACGGGGTTTTGAGAGTTGCAAACTAGACTCCTAGGCCTTCGATTTGATAGATCATGGGACTTCTAACTCTTTATACATTGGGAGAAAACATCCAAGACATTTGACCCAAAGTCAAGAAAATATTATTAGAGAAACTTCGATAACTTTTTCCGTCCTTAGTTTCGCTAATTTTCTTGACTTCAAAACTTAACATATGAACCTATATTCTTAGCATATTAGACACTCATAGGCTTATCCCTAAGGTATGAGATAATTTAAACCTTTCAAACGGGCGAATTTCTACCCGAGCCATTTCTTTAATCCTGGACTTTGTTTGAGGGGTCCCTTTGACCTAAAACTTTAGCTTAGTTCCTTGATATTGCCACCCATTTGCAATCTTAATCTCCAATGTACGATACCAAGTCATATACACCTCATATAACATGCCAAACAACGCCAAACATATTATGCAAGAACAGAGAAAAAATACGGGATCTTACATGTTGGATTGGTGTAGATTATGCCGCAGTGGGATTGGATCTCCTTAAAGAGAGCGATATATATGTGCCTCATCCTAGAAGATTTGTTTATTCATTTTGTCATTTTATTTTCAACTGTAATTTATTGTATGTGTGGTATATTACACCAACAGTTTTAAGGAGATTCATGTTTTTGTTACAGTTTGAAAAAATGCAGATATAAAGATAGGGATCTCAACATAATTTTGCTCAACGTCGCTTTCTTCAAAAGATGAAAAAGATGAGGTGTACGGTAAAGTATTTTTCTACTTGCTTAATTCAAGTGGAGAAAAGGTAAAGAAAAAAACTTTTTTCCCTAGTATTTTCATGAACAAATTGATAATACTTTTCATGAAAAAAATGATATTTAAATTCTTAAAATAGTGGGGGTTCATGAAATGAGGAAAAAGTCATTGTGAAAAAAAAGTTTATTTTTGCATCTTTGAAAAATGCTCTAAAAAGGGTATTACAAGTGCATATATTTATTGTGGAATAAATCACATGTTGTTGGTTGGCTATAATGACATGGTTTTTGGCTCTAACATCAGAGTTATATAAATAAATTACAAAAAAAAAAACATGTTGAGTAGCCATTTTGATATAAAATATTGGGTGAGAAAAATTTCATTCTTGAAATGAAAAGATATCATAAACATGTGATGAAATTTTCCTTGTCAAGTCACATAATATTGAAATAATTGTGAAATGCAATTTTGTTGGTTGTGTGAGTCTTGCAACTCCTATTGGTTCAATTGTGTGAGAAAGTTGTGACAAACAAAAAAAAAAGGAGTTTGCTACCCTAATAAAAACATGAGCTATGTGACTAACAACCTGACTTGATATTACGTTTGCAGAAAAAGTACTTAGCATGTACAAGCAAACAAGATGAGAAAATTGGTGCTTTTTTTGGAATGAGAAAAGCAAATTATTTTTTGCTAATTCTATTAGGAAAGTTGAAGTAAAAAAAATTAAGCTTCAACAAGTGAAAAAGTGAATTGATTTTATTATATCAAACACTTTATTTTGAAACATTAATTTTTCTAATGGCACCAATATAATGGTAAATTATAAAATCATTAGTAAAACGGTAAATTCAGACTTATGAGGAAAAAACACAATATTGTGAGATCATATTGATCACTGGTATACCATCAATATTAATTGTGTTAAAATTATTGTGATAATCTTGCAGATTCATGAACTAAGGCCTTAGCAGGAAAAAGAGTCTGAAACACATCGAAGGGGATGAAATTGAAGCTGATAAATTCTGAGTCATATATGAGGAAACCCAACCTGGGGACTAGAGATGCTATAACTAGGTTCAATGGGAAGAACAAATTATATGATGACTTGTTGTGAAATGCACTATTTACTAATTTTATTCAATTTCTATGATGTGACTGCATTTTTCCTATAATGATTTGAGGAGGTTGAGTCTATTAACTCTTAATGAAATTTTGTATCTCGTATTAGTGGGGTGTCAAATTATAGGAGCACCCTTGACAGATTTCACCTATGAGAGTGTGAAAGTAGGCCGCTTTCTATGAGAATGGGATTGTTCTCAAAATCACTCATGAAAACCGGGATAGCACAAGGTCGTAATGTGCTGGCTATTAAAGCTTATGTCAACACCTTGATTATTGTGTGTAAGCAATAATACTTTATTTCCCTTAAGCAGTCATAGTTCAAGTTTGAGACCACTACTGACTCTACAGGAGTAAATGTTATTGTTTTACTAAGTAAAGGTTCAATGCAGAGCACACCTTCATTATGCATAATAGTCTACCTTCAACTAAGTTGTGAAGAACTCTCTTATCTTAATACAAAAATGAGTGGGGGATTGTTGGTGTGACATTTTAATATTAATAAGAATATATTATATGTCACATTATGTATCATGTTATATCCATTGGTGGACTTTTTATCTGAGTAGTTGAATACATTTTCAATAACCTAAATTTAACATTATGCCAAAGAAAAAGATAGAACATTACTTAATTTGAAACCTAATAAATCAATGACAATGTTAGCTTTCTACCTCAACTTATTTTGAAATGTATTTTGGTGAAAAGCAATTCGTGTTTTGATATTAAATTTAAAAAGCAATTTTGAGCAATAATTATAGTTTAGGAAAGCATATTAACACTACTTCTAAATGTATTTTTCTCATAAGTACTTTGGGGAAAGTTTTTTCTTTTTGTGACTTCTGAAAAACAACTTCTGCTACTCCCAAAAAACACTTACTTTATCTAAGAAGCTTAGCCAAGCACCTCACCTTTTTAAAAAAATAAAATAGAAGCACTTTTAGCCTTCCAAAAACTTGATCAAACATGCTATAAAATTTTAAGTCGTTAGAGAGAATACACTTTTATTTATTTAATTATGCTTTTCAACACACACCCTCACCAACGATTCAGTTCTATTTTAATGGGTCAAGCATGTTGAATTATTTTTTGAATAATGGGTGGTAGTGAGACTCAAACATTATACCTTTGTTTGCTTTGTTACTATGTTGAAATATATGATCATCTATCCAAAAGCGTATGTGTTGAAATTTGCTTTAAGCTACTGCAATAACTTTAAGCAAAATAAGTTATTTAGTTTGAAATAAATTTGAATTTTGAATTTTAGTTAGTTTGTTTATGTTGTTGAGATATTTTAGGTTGTTTAAATTTCAAATTATCCAGATTATGTATTTCTTGTTGGCTATATAATGCCCCTCAATGCTTAAGAAAATCATTGAAATCAATTGAAAGCTATTTCAATCTATAGAGAGACATTTTCAATCTTTTTGTGTTGCCCCATTTTAAAAAAAAAACACCAACAGTATGCACTATGCACACTTATCTAATTAAGGGACCCTTTAATTAATTACACCATCCAACCTAATTTATATGGAATAAATGTTGGATTACCATCTCCACATTATATTCTTGCATTTCTTTCTCACCTTGATATAACCCAAAGCCAAGGCTAAAATTTTCTGCCCTTATATATTTTCTTACATGTTTTTTAGTCTGTATGGTGTTTAATGAGTCTGCTTTGGTTCAACTTTTCAGGAATGAAAATGAAGGTGAAGTGCGAGATACTGAAGTTAATAGGAGGAATTTTATTTACCAACATAGGGTTATTGGACAGGTAATGCTTCGATAACAAGTGTTTTCAACATACTTGAATTTTCCTTGAATGAGTGATATCCATAGAGTGTGTTATCTTTTAGGCCATATTCAAACTCCGAGAGCATGCTCGTGCTGTATTTAGAGAAATACCTCCTTTGTTAAACATTAATCTGAATATATATGAGGCAACTAATTCAACATGTCCTGAGACGAAGGAGCATTGTTGCATATGTTTGGTAAGGGATACCTAATTTCAAAAGCCTCACACGCAATCCACTACTAAAAAAGCAGAAATTAGCTATGGAAAAATTTCATAGCTTAACATCAAAATCCTTCACTAATATTATTAGTGACATAATACTGCAAGTTTTTGTTAGCTGTGAACAATTTAGCAACAGATTAGCAACGAAGTTTATAGCAGATTCCAAAAAA
>JAJOOR010010834.1:0-61321 GCA_036250505.1 Solanum acaule
GCACTAGTATTACTTGGGTTGGCTACATGTTGGGATGATATTATGTTGGTTTGGACTATGATACTTAATTATGTGCATATTGGTTTTACTTGGCAAAAACATGTTTTGAATAAAATGTCCTTTTATGCATGTTTCAATGGTTTTTATGCATAGTAGCCATACTTAGTACGTGTGTTGTACTAACCCATATTTTCTCCCTTTTTCCCAAACATTTAGGTTCGGGCCGTTGAGGATTCAAGCTTACTTCTCAAGACACTTGGAGTTGCTTCCCCAAGTTGGTGAGTCCTCAAGTCCGAGGACAAGACCCTATGATCTAGCTTCTATGTTTAGCTCTTTGCTTATGTTGAAAGACATTGTTGTACTTCCTATTTTCAAGACTTCTTATTGATGTAAGGGCTAAGTCCCATTTTCGATACTTCTATGTCTAGATGGTGTATTGTGACGAAGTTGGATTCTATTTTTCTTATATGAAGTGAAGTTGAACTTCCAAAGTAAAAGTTTTAAATTTTCCGCAGTTTTATTCTATGATACATGCTATGACGAATGCTAAGGGCTTGTATAAGACCTCTTCGAGGTCGATTACGCCGGTAACGACTAGGGGGTGCTCTTGGGTCGTTATAGTCAACATGTGGCTCCCTCCGTTGTGCAGCAAGATTTGCATCATCTCGAATGATGCCGATGTCCACCGTCTTGGTGGCCTCTATCAAACTATTACAATGCCAAATCGGAACCCTAACTCCCATGCATTGGTGAAATATAAGACACAGAAAAGGCAAAGTAAAGGTGGTTTTGAAGGCCCTCTCATGAATCTCCGCAATCAAAATACGAGCGAAGACAACCTCCAGTCCTGCCATAAGTGTTGCCAATATCACAGCCTAATCCCAACTAACGACATTGTCCGCCTGAGTAGGGGAATATCTGGTGTGCACAATGGTCCAAAAAAACATCATAATGAAGCTCAAGGTATCCTTTCTAATAGTCAAAGTCATTTGCCCTCGGTACTCTCCCCCTCATCTGCAATGCGACGGGACATCAAAACGGAGTAAACTCTCTTTGTGCTCAGCATCCCTCTGAAATGCCCCACTCTGAACTACTCCCATCCTATAGTCATAATACGTGGTATTGATTGGTAATGTGTGATCAGGGAAATAAATGAACCTGTGGATCGTAGTCTCAGAGATATCAACAGAAAAGTTTTGTACCAAGGTAGCCTGAAGTGGGGGTTGAGTTGTTGGCTAAGCCTGTTGAGAGATTGAGTTACGGGCAATGCCAGCGTAGGAGGCATAAAACTCTCGGGTCATCTCATCACTAAATTTCCCTGGACTTCGTGCCATCCACTCACACTTGTGTCTCTTTTAATAGTTTCTCAATTGTGGGCACAGTGTGGAGGCTACCTGTAAGAACCTGGAGCTCCTTAGTAATATTGAGGGCCATCTTCTGATGCTCATTAACCACCTTGGCATCAGAGTAAATTTGGCACTAGGGTCAGGCTCAACTCTGTGTGGTAAATGGATGTCTACCGAGCTATCGGCATTAGAGGATGAAGAGGGATTGCCACTGGAATGGGAGATAGAGTGCGACTCAAAGCCAAAATGCGACCCTCCTACAGGTGAGGCCCCCTCCTTAGACTGGGGGGCGGTGACCTTTACCTCGTCACTCGTAGAAATAACATGTTATGCTCTATTTCTTGTAACTGGGGGAGCATTGGTGGAAACTCTGGTGGTGGGTGGGATATACTCATCCCCGCTGCCTTCATCTAATAGCCGTCGGGATGGGGCAAATGATTTTTACTTACCCTTTCGGGCGTACACCGGTGCTTGTTTAAGGGTCATGTTACATGTGGTAGCTTAGTTTGTACACAAAGAACACAAAAGGACACATAAAATAAATTTAGACCATTAATCGGACTTAGACAAAAAATATAAAAATTCAGACAGTAGCAGGTTTGGTTACCCACAGTGGGTACCTATGGTTTGTCGTTGGACAATTGCCCGTGTCTCCCTTCCGTAGGTCTGAGTACCCATTTTTTGGGTCTCTAAATTTGGGACCACGGATGTGCAGAACGGTCCGTCAATGGAACGACGGACCGTAGTGCACACCGTTGTTCACCACTTAGGAAACTTTGGTGTACGTTTAGTCGACGACATGGATCTACGGTCCTAGGTGGATCTACGGTCCATCGGTTGTGCCCATATACCATAGTTGTGCCAGTAATTTGATTAAAAACTTTCACACAATACACAATCAATACGTACTTCAAGTCTAAACATGCATTTCAAAAAGTTATGCAGTAGTTCATCAGCCGTAGGTTTGTGATTGTGCAATTTTTCCATATTGAACACATAAACATTGAACAACCCTAAGTGAAAACATCAAACTAGACCTATCACCCTAATTAGTTGATTAAAATTAACTACACACTCACATATCATCATTCCAAGAGTGTTTCTCAACTAAAAATCAACATTTTAACAAGTAAGTTAACAACCCAAGGTCAAGTGCAACTTTGTGATTTAGTAATTTAAACAATGAACAAGGAATTCAAAGGTTTATGGTTAAATCATTTAGCTTTCAAGAAATCAAAGTTGGTGAGTGTGTGACTCTATTACAAGCTCCTTAGACCAATTCTAACATCGAAGCAGGACCTTTAGTCTTTGATGGAAATGGAGGATTTGAAGAGAAATTGAAGATATGGGATTCGAGAGTTCTTAGAAATGGAAGGGGAGGGAATTATGGATGTAATGGGGGCGTTTAGTGGGTGAAATTGGGGTAAATGATCAGTTTGTAATGGTAGGGGGGAAAGGATGAATGTTGGAAATGATTTAAAAATGAAGGGTTATATTAATTTGGGGGTCCAGGTCGGGTCAGTAGAAACCTTAACTTGGACCCACGAGAGCCCGTCGAAGGTCCGTGGG
Source organism: Solanum acaule (assembly GCA_036250505.1). NCBI lineage: Eukaryota > Viridiplantae > Streptophyta > Magnoliopsida > Solanales > Solanaceae > Solanum > Solanum acaule. The sequence continues at coordinate 2,916 of JAJOOR010010834.1, forward strand.
TCGACCTACGATCGGTCGATGGGGTCCATAGGTCAATTTAACACTTCGAAAAAATCCAAAAACATACATGGGGTCTACGGATGCCATCCACGGTCCCTGGATTGACCGACGAACCGTCGATGAGATCCGTAGACCACTGCAATAACTTAATTTTTGTAGATTTTGCCTTTTTGTCCCTGTACACAAAGCAAACATTAGGCCTTCCTTTTTACATTTTGTGGATACTTTTTAGACACGGACCCTATTCTATATCTAGCCAACACTAAACATAAAAATTAATAAACACCTCTCTAAAGAGATACAAAATCAAAAAGATAGAAGAAAAACTCCTATATCGAAAAGAATCTCCTATAATTGGCTAGATTGTACATCTTGGACTGCAGCCCAAGCAGCACTTGATTTAACATCACAACACGACACACACACCTTGATTACTCAGACTTCATCAAGATAACAAGCTTTTATCACTTCATGTACCCTCTCAGATTTCACCAGGTAGACTTTTATCCTTTATCCGTTCACCTTGAACCTCACCCCTTCCTTGTTCTCGAGCTCAACCGCTCCCTAAAGAAATACTTGAGTTACTCTGAATGGACCGGTCCACTTGGACTTGAGCTTGCTAGGATAGAAGCACAACCTTGAGGTGAATAAGAGCACCAGATCACCGGCAACAAATTCACGCTTCTCAATCTTCTGATCATGATACTTCTTCATCTTCTTTTTGTACTAGGTTGGACTTTTATATGCTTTTAGGTGAAACTCATCAAGCTCATCCATGTCATTCAGTCTTTGACTCGATGCGGCACCCCAATCCAAATTCAACTTCTTTAGTGCCCATATTACTTTATGCTCTAGATCTACAGGCAAATGACATGACTTCCCATATACAAGTTGGTAGGGCGACATACCTATAGGAGTCTTAAATGCAGTGTGATACGCCCATAGAGCATCATTGATTAACGTTTCTAGCACAACTCATCCAATTTTAGGTGGAAACAATCGATAAGCAGTTTAAAACACAACAAAGAGTTGGGGTTGAATCCCACAGGAAGCGGTACGTGTTCAAATTCGATTAAGAAGTACGAATGTGATCTAATCAGCCATAGGAATATAAATTATCCAAAAAGGCATTAAACAAATTAACATGTGTAACACGAATGTCAGATGGGGTGTTTTGGTTTGCAATTATCTACTACAAAGAAGTCACAACAATTCGAAATAATAGTAAGGAGATAGATTCTCGGGATGTGATCGATTATAGGCAAATTTTGATATATGGGTAATTGAAACTACTAGTAAATATTTAAATATCAGTGAGTAGGTTAGACTATAAGGGAGATAGCTTTCTATCGAACAACTATCTCGAATCAGGTGATTTCTTTCGAACATCAACAAGCATGACAATGAAGAACAACCCACACGTTAATTCACCCACTCTTTCGAGTTGGATGGGTAGGATTGGGTTTAGGATTCACTCCTTCGAGCTAAACCCAGCTCAACCCAATACCTACAGATCATTAATCAATAATCTTAGTTCTAAAACCTCTCTCTCGAGCAAGCCAAGAACACAAAATTAAAACTACATTAGCAACTACAATTCATAAATTTAACCTCAATTAATGATTAAACTCACTTCGATTAAGCATTTAAACTGGTAATTAACAAAACCATAAACTAATTCAACCCATAATCACATGATCACATCCCAAGAATTGGGATTTTACCCAAACATCATAAAAGAGTAAAAATGATTACCAAATCAGTTAACCACCAACTGGGTAAGAGAAATTTAGTCTTTACAATGCTCAATTTGCAGAATATTCAAAACCCACGTCCAAAATCTCCAAATTGAATCTCCAAAATACTTCATGTAGATGAAAAACTATGTGGAAACGCTTTCTAAACTAATTCAGTCTTGTCTCAAAACTTCAGAACTCCAAAAAATCTCCATAATAAAATGTTTAAAATCTAATTTATAGGTTCAAAAAATAAGCCACGAAGGACCATTTAGTGGAGTAAGTCGGGCTCACCAAACCACTCGGTGAGCCACCCAATGATCTCTTTCATTGCCTTTTTGCCTTGTCACTCAGCATCCTCAAATTTTGTAACTTTGGGCGATATCTCTTTGCATTGCGGAACTGCTCGGCGATTCACTGACTTCTCCTTTTCGTTGCCGACTTGGTTTCTTCCTTCAAGGCTTGGCACACTGGAACTTTAGGTGGTTAGATTAGCCACTCGGTGACACAGCAAGTGCTCTTGGCGATCCTCAAGCTCGCCATTCTTTATTTCTTTAGCTTGTTTTGTTCCTTTTTGCCTATTAGTATCCTTTCTTTGCTCCTCAATTCATATACCTGAAAATCAAGGTTTTAGCATCAGTTTATGGCACAAATTAAGCATTTACGGACACTAAATCTATATAAACAAAGCCCCAAATGAGTCCAAATCCAGGACTCATCAACACCCCCAGCTTAAACTTTTGCTTATCCTCAAGTAAAACTAAGCTCAATAGTTCAAAAAGGATGTCTCAGATGGTGCTGCATAAGACTCAACATGAATGCACACAACAAGGCTCAGCTTACTCATGCAATGATCAATTGTCCACTCAAAGATTCAAACTGTGACTCACCATTATCAAAGATGCTTGAGTTCACAATACTTGCTTCAAATGCAAGTTCAAGCTTAACAAAGGTACTCAAATGCCCTCACAAAAAATATGATTCCATATTCACATACAATTTCTCAACAGTTCAAAATTTCGGAATCACATACAACTCTTTCACTCACAAAGATGAACACATTCATGATTTCACCCATAGGTTTTCCCTTATTTTCCAATCAACATTCGTTTCATATCACTCAAGATCACAAAGGTCGTTTTACGACTTGTAATGGGGCTGAGTGTAAATGTATGGTCATTTAGGCTCAGTGGTTGCTACTATCATGAAGTGTGGCATGAACATAGCTTTCTTCCTTTACTTTAACATTTCAAACATGCGCATAATCCATCCCATTATTCAACTTCATATGAAATACCGGACACCCCATTTCTTTTGGGCTTTTTATCACTTTATTTCACAACATTTTCATTCATTTTCTTTGCTTCTTTTCTCTTTTCTTTTATCATTTTTTTACATGGAGGAGTTCTATGCTTTTTTTCAAAACCTTTCTCAAAGTGGGATTTCTCACACTTCTTTATTTTCCTTCCCTTTTCACAACACCCCCAAATAGGCTTTTGGCCTATGTTGACTATTCAAACAAACCACACTTCATAAAAGTTATGGGTAAATGGATAAAGAGGGATCACAATTGTTCAAGTTTGTTCTAAGAAAAGGATAAGGCTCTAGAGGGTTTAAGCAAGGTTCACACATCTCACAAGGTTAGCCACAAAAGAGGTATATTGTCAAATTGTTTCACTTTTCAATTTTTTTTGCCTAAGATCAATTCAAGTTCTTGCATCACTTAGTCAACCGGACCAACGGGGCAAATTCTAGGTATCATCACACACAATGTTCAAGGTAAGCTCATGACACAAGGAATTGGCACCGATATCAAACAAGACTCCAGACTTTCTAGCTAGTGAGCAATGTTCATAACAAGCGACTCATTCGATAACTGGCTAGTAACAAAGAGATGCTAAAAGTTCACACATTGTTTATGCATCTTCATTTGGCCTTATCGTAGCCGCACATTCATTTCGTTCAATTATGATCACAATTCAAGTCATAGGTATTGATGATAACAGATACTCAAATTTGCGCAAGAACAACCATAATCACAAACAATAGAGTTGGCAAAATTTTTAAAAATAGGTCAAAACCATTTCCATTCAAAAATAAGGATCCACAAACTCAACCATCCACAAGATTAAGATCAAAACACAAGTATAGCTCACAAAACCCAACATATACAAATAAAACCGAATGACAAGAGGTAGGTATGGAAATACCTCACTACACCCACAAAAAAAGCAGTTGTTCTAAAATGAAAATAAAACAAAGATAATCAATAAAACAACAAAGAGGGTGGTAAAAATGATCATATCTACTCAGTCGCTCTGTCTGTCGGGGCATCAATGCCCGGGGTAACACTCTGGGACTGGGCATCAATGTTTGGTGCAACATCAACATTAGCTCCACTAGAGACTGCCATGGAAATCTCTCTCAAGGAAGTCTGAATGGCTGAATGTACCATCCCCTCCTCAACCTTAGTCAGGCCCTCATAGTTGGTCTCCTCCTGAACACCGAGCTACTCCTCATCAGTCTCAACCTCGGCCTCTACAGCTACATCATCAGCTCTAACCTCATCTCTGGTGGTAGCCGGAGGCACATCAGAACATGCTGAAATATCTGTGTCCAGATCATCAGGATCTCCACGATCCCAAAAATTATCGACATATCAGTTGACTTAAGATGGTCCACATCTTTCCTCAACTCTTAAATTGCAGCCTTTAAGACCGTCACCTCATGAGTGGCACCCTGACTTCTCTCACACACTTATATCCTTGCTATGAGGGCATCAATAACATCTCTAAGAGGGGGTCAAAATAGTGGTGAGAGCTCTCTCAATCATCCCAGGAACTGCAGCCTCTAGTCTTGAGGCATGCACATCAGCAGAATGGGCTAGGTTCCTCATCCGTCATAGCATGTCATGGGTGAATGGAGGTCAGGATGCAGCAGTACTAGAAGTAGACCTATGAGAAAGGACATCAGTAGAAGAAGTTGGAGTAATTGAATGGGTAGAGCTAGAAGTACCCAAAGGCCTGCTGGCCGGAGTAGGCAATACTGCCTCTATAGGTAGTGTCTCAATATCAACAGCTGGGGATGTATCTACTGAGGCAGCCCTCTTCTTCTCAGCCCCATGAAGTACTCGTCCTCAAGATGCCAGATGTTCGTAGAGGAGGTGGGAATCACTATCATGTCCTTCTACTCATCATGTGGTACCCGGGCTCGTCTGCATAATTGTTGATCAACACCGGACTACCAGACCTGCCAATTTTCAACCCCGTTTCCAAAAATCAATCCCGCAGCCACCGAAATCAAAATTAAACACTCACACTATGCAATTCTTTCCAGACCCAATCGACTGATGCCTTCGAGGTACTCAGACTTCCCCTGTTTGGCCAAAATTGGCAATTTGACGACTTTTGCCCTTAAGAATGACGTCAAACGCTCCATCATTGGGCAAATTGCTTCATTTGGCACAATTAGGGGTTACTTAGACTTCAGCCAACTAAAATCAATACAAATTAACTGCAACCCAATAATTTAGAATCAATTTAGTCTCCCAGAACACGAGAAATTATCTTTCTAAGCAATTAGGCAAAAGTACAAAAGCAACAACGGGCAATCCGACACATAGAGCATGATTTTAACAATTATCTAACACACAACAACACACAATTATCAAAAGCATTTGAGTTCAACCACTAATCAAAGGTGCGGGATAGTTGAAAAGCGAGGCGGCAGAGTAATCTGAATCTAACCACGAAATCCAACACAAAAAGTGAACAAAAAAGGGAAGTACGAAAAATCTAAAGTACGGGTGAGAGTGTACGGCATTCCAAATGAGAGAATATGAAAGATTTTGAAAGTTTAAGCTGTTTGGACTTTTAAAACTTTTTGCTTCGTCGGCAGCAGAGTCATTTTGATTAACGTTTCAAGCACACCTCATCAAATTTTAGGTGCAAACAATCGTTAAACGGTATATAACCCAACAAAGAGTTGGGGTCGAATCCTACAAGGAGCGATACGTGTTCAAATTCGATTATGAAGTACGAATGTGGTCCAATCAACCATAGGAATAGAAATTATCCAAAAAGGAATTAAACAAATTAACAGGGGTGACACGAATGTCAGATGGGGGGTTTTGGTTTGCATTTATCTACTACAAAGCAGTCACAAACAATTCGAAATAACAATAAGGATATAGATTCTCGGGATGTGATCGATTGTAGGCAAATTTCTATATATGAGTAATTGAAACTATTAGTAAATAGCTAAATATCAGTGAATAGGCTAGACTACAAGGGAGATAGCTTTCTCTCGGACAACTATCCCAAAGCAGGTGATTTCTTTCGAATATCAACAAGCATGACAATGAAGAAAAGCCCACACCTTAATTCACCCTCTCTTTCAAGCTGGATGGGTAGGATTGGGTTTAGGATTCACTCTATCGAGCTAAACCCAGCTCAATCCAATACCTACATATCATTAATAAATAATCTTAGGTCTAAAACCTCTCTCTAGAGCAAGCCAAGAGCACAAATATGCTGGCATAGTAAATCAGATGAAGAATCTTCTCTCGCCTCTGTCCGAATACTACCCCAAGCGCTACACCGCTCATATCACACATCACTTCAAACGGTTGTCCCCTATTCGGTGAAATAATTATAGGTGCAAAAGTTAACTTGGCTTTCAATTGTCCAAATGCTCTTAAACAAGCATCATCAATATCAAACTTACACTCCTTTTCAAGTAGTTTGCACAATGGATGTGCAATTTTCGAGAAAACTTTTATGAACCTCCGATAGAAACCTGCATGCCCAAGAAAACTTCGATCAGCTTTTACAGAGATAGGTGGTGGAAGCTTTTCTATTACCTCAATTTTGACTCTAGCAACCTCAATACCTTTCTGTGAGATCCGATGACCCAAAAATATACCCTATTTCACCATGAAGTGGCACTTTTCCCAATTTAGCACAAGATTACACTCTTCACATCATTTTAGTACCTCGGTCAGACGCATCAAAAAATGATCAAACGAGTCACCTACCATAGAGAAATCACCTCAATTGTTTCCTCCACCATATCTGGAAATATCGACATCATACAACGCTGGAAGGTCACTGGAGCATTACATAACCCAAATGGCATTATTTTGGAGGCAAAAGTCCCATAAGGACAGAGGGAAAATGGTTTTGTATTGATCTTCCGAAGCTCTGGAGATTTGATTTTACCTCGAATACTCATCTAGAAAAAAGTACTAACCCTTGCTAACGGGACGATTTAGCATTTGATCCATGAAAGGTGTTGGGAAGTGGTTTTTTTTTGCCATGCATTTAGCTTGCAGTAGTCCAAGCACACTCCAACCAGTCACCGACCTCATTGGAATAAGCTTATTTTTAGCATTCGAACCGCATTGATTCCCCTTTTCTTGGTACACATTCTGAATGCTAAAAATGAGCTTATTCCAATGAGGCCGATGACTGGTTGGAGAGTGCGCATGTACTACCGCAAGCTAAACGCATGGACAGAAAAAGACCACTTCCCAATGTCGATCATGGATCAGATGCTAGATTGTCTCGCTAGTAAGGGTTGGTATTATTTTCTACATGGGTATTCAGGGTACAATCAAATCTCCATAGCTCTGAAAGATCAAGAGAAAACCACTTTGACTTGTTCTTATGGGACTTTCGTCTTCAAAAGAATGCCATTTGGGTTATGTAATGCTCCAACGACCTTCCAACATTGTATGATGTCGATATTTTCAGATATGGTGGAGGACACGATTGAGGTATTTATGGATGATTTCTCTGTGGTAGGTGACTCATTTTAAGGTTGTCTAATGCATTTGGCTAAGGTACTAAAATGATGAGAAGAGTGCGTTCTTGTCCTCAATTGGGAAAAGTTCCCCTTCATGGTGAAAGAGGGTATAGTTCTGGCTCATCGGATTTCCCAGAAAGGTATTGAAGTTGATAGAGTCAATGTTGAGGTAAAAAAAAAGCTTCAAACACCCATCTCTGTAAAAGGTGTTCGGAGTTTCTTGGGCATGCATATTTCAACCGGAGGTTGATAAAAGATTTCTCAACAAATTTACACCCATTGTGCAAACTACTAGAAAAGGAGTGTAATTTTGATTTCACTAATTCTTGTCTGAGAGCATTCGGAAAGTTGAAAGCCTAGTTAACATCCGCGCCTATCATTGTTTGACCGGATTGGAGACAACCGTTTGAAGTCATCTGTGATGCAAGTGGGGTGGCGCTTGACATAGTAATAGGACAGAGGTGAGAAAAGATTCTTCATCAAATTTTCTATACCAACAAAGCTCTGAATGTAGCTCAGAAGAACTATATTGTAACCGAACAAGAACTCCTTGATGTGGTTTTGGCATTAGAGAAATTTAGGTCCCACTTGCTTGGTTCTAAGGTCATAGTGCATACAGACCATTTTGCATTGAGGTATCTAATGGCTAAAAAGGATGCAAAACCAAGGCTGATTAGATGGGTACTTTTGTTGCAAGAGTTCGAGTTTGAGATAAAGGATAGAAAGGGGACAGAAAACCAAGTTACTGATCATTTGGCCAAGTTAGAGGATGAAGCGATGATCAAGTTTGAGGATGGAGTTAAGATTAATGATGTGTTCCCTGATGAAAAAGTATTGGCTGCTTCTTATGATCATATACCTAGTTCGCAGATTTTGCTAATTACTTGGAAAGTGAATTGGTTCGAATGGATTTGTCATTCCACCAAAAAAATAATTCATGTCTGATGTGAAGAAATTCTTTTGGGGTGAGCCTTACTTGTTTTGTGTTTTTGCTGAGGGGATTATTCTTCGTTGTGTTGCTTGAGGTTGAGATGATGAGTATAATCGAGGCGTGTCATTCAACGCCTATTGGTGGGAATCATAGTGGTATTCGGACTTCTCATAAAATCTTGCAATGTGGGTATTACTTGTCTACCATCCACCAAGATGCTCATGGTTTTGCCAAGTCTTGTGATTGTTGTCAACGAGAAAGAGGAATTTCAAAGAAGCAAGAGCTACCTATGAACCGAATATTGGTGATGGAGTTATTCGATGTCTGGGGTCTTTACTTGATGGGTCTGTTTGTGAGTTGGCGTGGGATGAATCTTATTCTTGTTGCGGTTGACCATGTATCGGCATGAGTAGAAGCAATTGCGCTTTCAAACAATGAGGGAAAGTGTGTCACTGCATTCCTGAAAAGGAGTATCTTCTCGCGATATGGTAAACCGAGGGCAATTATCAGCGATGAAGGTTCTCACTTTTGTAACAAGTTGTTCAAGGTGTTGTTAGAGAAATATGGTGTTCGTCACAATGTAGCCACTCCTTATCATCCATAGTCTAGTGGGCAAGTTGAGGTGTCAAATAGAGAGATAAAGCAAATCCTTGTAAAGACTATGAACGCCAACAAAACTAATTGGCCAAGAAGGCTTGATAATGCTCTATGGGCCTATCGCACCGCATTCAAGACTCCCATAGGTATTTCCCCATACAAATTTGTATATGGAAAGTCATGTCATTTACATGTAGAGCTAGAGCATAAAGCAATATGGGCGCTAGAGAAATTAAATTTGGATTGGGGCGCCACATCGAGTTAAAGATTGAATGACTTGAATGAGATTGATGAGTTTCGCCTAAATGAATATGAAATTTCAGCCTTATACAAAGATAAGATGAAGAAGTACTATGATCAGAAGATTGAAAAGCGTGAATTAGTTGTCGGTGATATGGTGCTTTTATTCAACTCAATGTTGCGCTTGTTTCCTGGCAAGCTCAAGTCTAAGTGGATCGGGCCATTCATAGTAACTCAAGTATTTCCATATGGAGCGGTTCAGCTCGATAAAAAGGAAGGGACGAGGTTCAAGGTGAACGGATAGAGTATAAAAGTCTACTTGGGAAATTTGAGAGTGTACATGAAGTGATAGAGGCTTGTTTTGTTGATAAAGTCTGAGTAATCAAGGTGTCTGCGTCCTGCCGCGACGTTAAATTAAGTGTTGTTTGGGAGGCAACCCAAGATATACAATCTAGCAAACTATAGGAATTTTTTTTCAATACAAGTGTTTTTCTTCTTTCCTTTTGAGTTTTTATCTCTTTAGATAGGTTTTTATTAATTTTATTTTTAAGTTTGGCTAGATATAGAATAGGGTCAGTGTCTAAAAAGTTTCTAGAAAATGTAAAAAGGAAGGCCTAATGTTTGCTACATGTGCAGGGACAAAATGGAAAAATCTGCAGAAATTTAGTTGTTGCAGTGGTCTACGGATCCCATCGACGGTCTGTCGGTCGATCCACGGATCGTGGATGTCATTCATAGACCCCTGGTATTTTTTTTTATTTCTTTCTAAGTGTTAAAGTGACCTACAGACCCATCGATGGACCGTAGGTCGACCCACGGACCGTCGATGGGGTCTCGTAGGTCCAAGTTAGGGTTTCTGTTGACTCGACCCGGACCCCCAAATTAATATAACCTTTCATTTTAAAATCATTTTCGACATTCATCCTTTCCCCCAAACCGTTACCAACCGATCATTTACCCCAAATTCACCCACTAAACTTCCCCATTACATCCATAATTCCCTCCTCTTCCATTTCTAAGCACTCCCAAATCCCATATCTTGCATTTTATCTTCAAGTCCTCCATTTCCATCAAAGACTAAAGGTCCGGGTTTGGTGTTCGCATTGGTCTAAGGAGCTTGTAGTAGATTCACACACTCATCAACTGTGATTGCTAGAAAGGTAAATGATTTTACCATAAAACTTTTAATTCCCTGTTCATTGTTTAAATTACGAAGTCACAAAGTTGCACTTGACCATAGGTTGTTAACTTACTTGTTAAAATGTTGAATTTTAGTTTAGAAACACCCTTGGAATGATGGTATGTTAGTGTGTAGTTAATTTTAATCAACTAATTAGGCTGATAGGTCTAGTTGGATGTTTTGACTTAGGGTTGTTCAATGTTTATGTGTTGAATGTGGAAATATTGCATGATCACAAACCTATGGATGATGAACTACCACATTATTTGTTTAAATGCATGTTTATACTCAAAGTAAGTATTGATTGTGTGTTGTGTGAATGTTTGGAATCAAATGCCTTGCACAACTCTGGTACACGGCCACAACCGACGGACCATAGGTCCACCTACGGACAGTAGGTCGTGGTCCATCGAATGCATGTACACAAAATTTCCCTAAGTGGTGAACTATGGTTTGGACTACGGTCCATCATTCCATCGATGAATCATTCTGCACATTCGTGATTCCAACTTTAGAGACCTAAAATATAGGTACGCACTACTAAAAAATTGAACTTTAGCGACAATTGGTTTGTGGCAATAAGCAAATTGCCGCTAATGTATTCATGTGAGGCAAAATATTAACGGCTAATGTTTAATGGCCAGCAATATGTACACTTTTAGTAGCAATTCCAAAAAATAGTTGCTAAAAGCCTTCTTTTTTTTTTTGAAAATTAGAACTCCCGCTTTCCCTTTAATTTTTTTTCCCGCGATTCTCTTATTTCTAGGAAAAAAGATCTCCTGGTCAATAAGGAAAACATTAGTAACAAAAAAAACCCTCTATATGCTTCTACTAAGGAAAATATTCCTAAAAAGATCTCCCATACACAATAGGATTCATCATCCTAAATCGATTAGAGCTGCAACGTCAAGTGGCATATATTCATTCGTAAGCAGCAGAGACCTTCCAGCAGCATATATTGAATCGAAGAACTACTTCCAGCAGCTATAATTCAATCGCAACAACTACATCCAACAACAATGAAACTTTCAGGTTGGTTCGTCGCTCCCCTCCACTCCTCTATTTCTATCATGTTTTATTACCCCTGTTGCTCTGTCATTGAGAAATTAACCTATTTTCTATTATGTTAATTATATTTATGCATTAACTGGAAGAAAAACAGAAAATACACTTGATAAACTGATTAATATTTAGGTATTATCTGTGATTTCCAAGTTATTTGAGATTCCTAAAAGTATCGTTTTTTTGTTTGTAATCTCTAGCTGCTACTATTTTGAATGCAATTAATTATCGATTCCTCTGTTAATATATATTAAGGTGTCTTCTAGTTATATTAAGGTGTGTGGTTCCAGCAGCTATAATTGAATCACAGCAACTACGTCCAAGAACAAAGAAACTTTCAGGTTGGTTCATCGCTCCCCTTCACTCCTCTGTTTCTATTGTGTTTTATTACCCATTGTCATTGAGAATTTAACCCTATAGTTTATTATTTGTTATGTTCATTATATTTACACATTAACCGGAAGAAAAACAGAAAATACACTTGAGGAACTAATCAATATTTAGGTATTACCTGTGATTTCCAAGTGATTTGAGATTCATAAATGTATCGTTTTGTGTTTGTGATCTCTAGCTGCTACTATTTTGAATGCAATTGATTGGATCGACTTCTTTGTTAATATACATTAAGGTGTCTGGCTATTATACTAAGGCGTGTGGTTGTTAATATATTAAGGCGAGTGGCTTTCAGATTATTCTAGCAGAATGAACATCCGAGGAGACTAATACAACACCCTAGAATAATCACAATAGAATCCATAAACAAGCCCTCCAAATTGAATTATGTTAGAAACCTCTATAAGTACTTCTTTCTATGTTTTTGAGTATGCCTTTAGTGTTTGGACGTGTGGCTTACTGAATTGTTGTTGATCAGTCACAGACCTAGTTTTCTTGTTCCCTTTTTCTTATCGCCTGGAATGGAATGCTTGGATTTTATTTTTTTGGTAAGGAAAGATTTTATTTACCAAGTGATCATTAAAAATCAGATAAACTAACAGTAATTCGACATCCCCAAATCTGCTAACTACTGTCCTTCTAAACATCTCTCGACTAGTTATTCAATTATTGATTAAGGATAGTAGTTCAAACTAGCCAAACAACTATGTAGTCTATTCTGCATTGAGCCTCATGTATCTCTTGTATGATTTGCTTGATTAGTACTCGTCCTTCAGTTTTCTTCCTCTGAAAAGCTCTTTTGGTTCCTCTCCAGCCAGATTTTGTAAGTGTTGCATGCTAACGTCATTCTGTATATTTTTGCATTCAGTCTTCCTTTCTGCATACTGAACAGCCCAATTTAGCTCTTCTGTCCAAGCCATAGTTACTCTAGTAATTCCTTACCAACACAAGATTTTACCCCAAACTATAGAGGCATATGGGCATACGAAAAATAGATGATCGATATTCTCTTTCGCATCTTCACAAAGTAGGCATTTCAGGTTATCGATAGCACACCATCTTCCAACTCTATCTCTGGTCAGCAGTCTGTTCTTTATGATTAAGTATATTGACAGCTTTGCAATAGCATCTTTATTCCAATGAGCCACGCTTAGGATGTTAAAGCCACCTGTAGTCCTTGGCCAACACAATACTTCCCAAGCCAGTTTAGTCTTCTTTGACACATCAAATCCACCAGTCCACAAAAATCTTCTACACAGGGAATCCATTAGTGTCAATATTGCTCTAGGAAGTACGAATATTTGGGACCAGAATACTTGTATAAACAACACTGATTTTATCAATTGTAATCTACCTAAATACGATAGAAATGTTGTAGTCCAAGATGTTATTTTCCCTATTATCTTGTCCAGCAAGCATATTGGGAAATCATCGTCTTTTATTTGCTTAGAGGAATGCTTGGAAATTGTTGTTTATATGCGTTACAAATATTTTCAGTTTCTGATGGGAGTTGCTGAAAGTTATTGTATTGAATAGGACCTGCAAAATCAAAATCATCAAAGTCGTTGTTAGTTAATTAATCGGCAAGTTGGTTCCCTTCTCTTAGAACATGTTACATTTGGAAATCCCCCCTTCTCTTCCACTCTTTTACTTGTGAACTTCATGTACTAATAGCCCATGGACTATCCCATCAGAAGCTAGAAAGATTCTGATGAGCATTGAGAAAATATGTTTTCCAATATAGAAAAATGAAATTATATAAACTTCTGAGCAGAAACTAGTTAGCTACACCCACACTTTTCAATTTGTTAGAAGTATCGATATTTACAGCTAGCTAGCTTTGTTCGATGATGATCCTTTCTTCTTTCTGTGTTAAATATTGTAATGCCAATAGGTCAAGATATCTTAAATGTATTAGCTTTCTAATTGATGAGGGTACCTCAACAATGTCAACACCATGGAAACTTAATACGCACAGTAAAAAATACTTGAAATTTGATAACATGCTGCCAAAAACATTATATGCTAAAAACATGGTGTGTAAATATCATGCTTTCTCCTTGACAATTGAAGGCTAAGTTTTTCTGCTAAGTGTTATAGCTTTATATATGTGTATGCATCATATATTGATCAAGAATGAGAGGGTCGATCGAATGAAGCTTTTCTAGATGGCTAATGATTTTCATGGGCTAAGTATCTGAAAGATACTGAATAAAGACTTAAAGACAGTAATATGTTTTCTGGATGGCTAATATTTTCATGGGCTAAATTACTTTTCCAACCTTCAGTACTTTGCTTAGAAGTTGAGCTTGATTGTGTGCCATAAATATGCCTTCCTTTCCAGTTTCCATTTATCTGATCAAGCAGCAATAACAACAACTAAATAAACCTCGATCCAAAGTTAGTTGGAGTCGACTATTAATCATCACTTTACATTTCATTCCTTTTTGTTGTTTTGAATACATCTGATAGATTTCCACCATTGTGTTTCTTGTTGATATATCTCATAACACCTGCAGCTGCAACTTCCTCCCCAAAACGTCAACTAATGTGCACCTCGTAGGTTTGCACATTTCCCATTGTGCTAGTATTAGAAGAGTGCTAAATGACCTGAGTTTATTATTGTAGAGCATTTTTCAGGTGTCTGACCATATGTGTTTCTCCATTTGATGACTTTCAAATATTTTTTTCATTCTAGGTAACTTAGCGACAAGAAAGCCTTGTGGTCCTACTTTATTAAAAGATGTTTGGAAACTTCCTCCCAGAAAGAAAATTGATGTGCCATTTAATAGTCGTAACCAATCCATTGGGAAAGAGGGCCGAAAGCTTGCTAGCTTTCTAGGAATTGTTGCGAGAACTCCAGAATAAACAGCCTCTAAATATAGATGATTGGAGAAATTTTGACAACGAGCAAAAGAAGAAATTGGTGGATTTTGTAAGGGTATGAGTTAGTATTATTATTATGTGAATAAACTCAAATTGTACATGATATTATCCTATATATATTGACGTTTATTTTGCAGAAGAAGTTCTCTTTTCCAAAACGTGGAGAAGTGTTTGTCTTAAAGTCACTAGGAAAGAAATGGAAATACTACAAGTGTGAAATTAAAGGTGAGTATATGTCAAAATATAAGACTAAAGACTCTTTGCTGAAAAATAGACCAAATCGCATTCCGAGAGATCAATGGAGTGGTCTAGTCTCTTATTGGCTTTCTGATAAAGCAAATGTACAAACAAATCTTGAAAACACACCTACTTTCTTATTTTAACTATGTGTTGATTTTTGTTATGCTACATTTTTTTTATAATTTGTAATATATTATTTAAATATTTCAACAACAGAGGCGTACCCAAGCAAATAGAAACAATAGGGCCAATCAAAGGATGCCTCACACAGGATAATCCAAAAGTATTGCTACATTGATGTATGAGCAGGTAAATCTATGAAACGTATTTTTAAAGATATTTTGTCACGCATAACTGACCTCAATTCTATTGCTTAGGCTGAAAATGGAATAGAGCCTACACGAGAAATTTTTTTCTTATTAACTCATAAAAAACGTGTGGATGGTAGACCAATGGATGATGATTCTGCCAAGGCAATCGTAAGATTTCTTGTTAACGTTATTTTTTAAATCATGAAAAAATTAAAAATAAACATTACAAGTGAATAAGCAAATTTCAAATTGGATTTATTATGTATTCTATGATCAGGACATGATAAATGAAAGGATGCACAATAATGAAAGATCTACCGACCAACCTCCTCACAATGTTGCTTGGGAAGGTGATGTGTATTCTCAAGTGTTGGGAAATGAGAAGAGTGGGTATGTTCGTTGTTTAGGACTTGGTCCAACTTCTTCAGTTCTGTGGGGTAGTAAATCTTCCATAGAAAATATTGTTGTAGAAGATTCATCTAATGAGGTTGTACAAAGGTTAGAACAAGAAATAACTGAGTTAAAGGAAAAACAAAATGAAGAAATGGATCTGATGAAACAAAATCACGAGAAGCTGCAATTAGAATTACTCCAAATGAAATAATTCATGCAAAAGTATGCTCCTAATGAATCTCTTCCTCAAGATATCAATGGCACTTCAAATGAACAGGTATCTAAATTTTACAAGTCTTAGAAAATTTTAATGAAATTTTAATCCTATAAAAGGATTGTTAACTAATGTCTTAATACTTATAGGTTCCCGACCATAATAGCAGTCAAGAAGGAGTACCACAATCATCAAGGATATCTAGTAATGCTGAAATTACTCTACCTTATGGTACTACTCATCTTTATGATTTGATGCTATTTTTTGTGTTTTCCTACTTTGTAAATGTTGTTTTGAATGGTAGAATTCCAAGAGACAAAAGATAATCAGGAGAGCATGTGAACTCAATTATTTTGGATGTGAATTGTTGTATGCAAAATGGTGAAATGGTATGCTAAATTAGTTTCTTGGCTTCGATGTGACCTAATTTTGTTCTAAAAGCTAGCTGAATCTCTGTCTTGTTTTGCTCGAGTTTATTTGATGTTCGTTTGGTTTCGATTTTGAATGCACTAGTTGTACATTTGTTTTTTTGGTGAAGAAAAACATTGTATTAATCCGCACAACCAGCCCTGTATTTACATACTCTTAGCACCAAGCAGAATTAAATCTACTCCGCTAATGCTGCCAGTACCAGGTCTCTGCAGCCTCTACCTATTGTGGGTCTATCCAGCCTTCTCCATATTCCCCTATAATCCAGTTGTCTCATTCCTTTTCCAAGCCATTGAAGTAATTCGAGTGTGATATTCTTGCAATTTATCATTTATAATTCGTTGATCTATCATAGCTAGTTGCCATTTTTGTCACAAATGTAAGAGAAGACAGATGACTTATTCACAAAAGCATTTAACCAAGACAAAACAGAATAGTTCACCTGCAAAAGTGGTAGGGAGATTTTAGCAATGAGTTGAATCAGCAGGCATAAGGCTCCTTACTCAAGTTGGTGGTTCTACGTCTACCAAATAAGTTTAGCATTGTACTTACTGTACAGGTATTACTATACACAAAACTGTCTTCACTATATATAAGCACAACAAAGAGAATGAAGAAGATAATGGTGAAGTTGACTTAGTGAGGAATGATATACCAGCCACAATTATTAAGGTGTATCCACGTGAATTTGTTGCTGAAGAACCTGAACATAAATTTGAGGATGAGTTTGATATTGAAGATACATCATAAGTTCTTTCTTTTATTCTACAATTGAACTCTACCTTACATAAGGTGATTTTTAGTAATATAAATTTTCTTTATCACCTTTAAGTCTTTGGAATTGGGAGTTAAAAATGATTCATTTTACAAAGTTTTTAAGTTTTGTAGCTGTCACTTTGTTTTGTAATTCTCCAATAAAGTTATAAATGATTGTTTTTTCTTGGTCTGAGAAATATTTGAAGGTGTATATACATTTTAGTTGATCTCTAACCAATTATAATATGTGCTCTAAACTTAAAAGTATTATGTGTTTTCTTTAAAATTGATGTTGCATCAGTTATGCGCCATGGAGGATGTTATTATTGGTGCTGTACTTTCTGCATTTTGTTTAATTTTACACGTCTTTATATTTTCTTTACTGCACTTATGCATTGTGCTAGTGCATTTCTGCACAATTTTTTTATTTTCTGCTCTGTATTTTTACATTTTCTGCACACTGAAATGGTACAGGAGCATTTCCATTTATTCTTCTGTTGGTACAGCCTGCAGAGACCCATTGTTTACAATTGCTTCCTTCGACCACTTTCACTGAGTTGAAATTTTTCTTCTTCTGCTGCATCTTTTTGTGAACGGACAGTCAAAATAAATGTGCTCCACTGTTTCTGGTACATTCCCACACAGTTAGCATTTATCATCGTGGCAGATCCGCATTCTATAGATCCTCTCTTTTGTAAGTAATCTTCCATGAAGGGCAAACCAACAAAAAAAGTTGTGGTTAGGAAGAATTCCCTTACACCAAATCCACCTACTCCTCGTCCACTCTTCTAGCTCGCCTCTTCTCCATGTATACCCGCTTGCTATCGTGTTTTTACCCTCAGGTTTAAGCCATCCATTTTGGTTGTATCCTGGTGCAAATTTATCTCTTATATGACAGATCTTTTCTAATACCAACATAAAGGGCACGGATGAGTGGATCATGTCTACATAAAGAGCAGGTGTATGGAGTATAAGTTATTTTCCCTTCTTCCGACTTTCAATATCTGAAATACCATCATCACATGCATACCATTGTGCTGATGCTCGAATAATTAGAGGCTCATGTTGAGAACCAGACCTAGCCTGTGCAATCTTGGTTTCTGCTCTTTGGTACAGTTTTGGAAACCCATCAAACAGTTGAAAACGAGAAGATGTGTCTTCAGACAGGATTTCTGAAGACACATATTGCCACCAGTCCGTGCCCTTTATGTAGACATGATTCACCCATCGCACCCATAGATTATCAACTTTTTGAGCAATGTTCAACACGTATTTTTCTACCGTAGCCTCATTCCACATCACACATTCAGTGATTCCCAGTCCTCCTTCATATTTCGTTCGACACATCAAGTCCCATTCCACTAATGGAGCTCTATTTGTATTCACTTTTCTAGACCATATGAAGTTTCTACATACTTCTGTTAGGCCCTTCAAGACTTGTTTTGGCAACACGAACATAGAAGACCAGTAGGCTGTACATTTATGTTTCTCACTGGTCAGTCGTACTGTTGGTTGTCTTTTCTTTCGTTCTTGATTCATTGTTATAGACTTTAATTGTGTTAGTTTAATCTCGTGGAATTCCTCTCTGTTCTAGCATAACTTTAGTGCTGTCCATGTCTTTTGTATTTCAACTTGTGAAGTTATCAGTTGCATTAGTTATTGTGGTTAAATCAAATATTGAGATTTCTGCATGTTTACTTTCATCCATGCCGTCATAGGATGCTAAACTTTCACTTCTCTCATTATCTGTACATCAGCAAACACCGATTAGGATCAAATGAAATTTGTAGTAATGTCATTGTTTTTGCTGCACGATATAGAAAGGTAGAGTAGAAGGTTTAGGTTGCATTAGTTGCTTCACTATTATATATAATTGTTGTACAGATACTAGAATTATTCGACTAAAGTATGATGTAGAATAATATCCTTACCATTTCTCCTTATATTGATCACCAAACAACATGCCAAATAGAGTGGAAGAATTATTACTACAACAGACTTGTTGTGTACTACTGCTAACCAAAAATGATCAACTTGCATATTTATTCTCCACATAATATTGAATTACCTAAATGCTTCTTACTTGTAATTTTTCAGATTAGTCACACTACTTGCAATATTTTTATTCTTTGGATTTCATCTACTGACACATTTCTTTTTTATTTCAGGTTAATACAATCTAAAGTTCGCAAATTTTATATGTGGATGATTTCAAAGACATTATTCGAAGAAGAGCAACAAAACTTATTTGAAGACATTATTCAATAGTTTGAACAATATAAGTTTATTTTTAAAAGTTGTGATTGTCTATTTTGGATCAGTATTTCCTTTTGTTTGTCTAGATTTAAAGAGATATATTATATTTTATGGATTAATAGTAATATAAATGTTTTCAGCATTAGCGAAAATAGTCGTTACTATGAGGCTCTCTTTTGCGAATGTGTTTGTTGTATTTTTATATATATATGTTATCGATAAATGTAGTAGATATTATTAATGGCGGCTAAATAATTGCCGCTAAATGTTCTGATATTTAGCTGCAATTCAATGGTAAAATTGAATTGCCGTTAAAAATACTACATTTTAGCAACTATTTATTACGATTTATTGACTAAAACAAGGGAAAACAATGGACGCTAAAGGACCATGGATAGTCGATATGAATTACCTTTAGTAGCCTGTTTTGCCGCAAACAATTGCCATTAAAACTACTACCTTTTAGTGGCTATTTATTTAGATTTATCGACTAAAACAATGGATGCTAATAAGCCATAGTTAGCCGATATGAATTACCTTTAGCAGTCAACACACTTGCCGCAAACAATTGACATTAAAAGTACTACCTTTTAGCGGCTATTTACTTAGATTTATCGACTAAATCAATGGACGCTAAAAGACAATAGTTAGACAGTATGAATTACCTTCAGCAGCCAAATTAATTGCCACAATCAATTGCCGTAAAAGCTAATGGTTTGTAGCGGCAATTCATGCTACCCTTTACCAGCATTTCCCACAATGGCCGCAAAAGCCTTTGCCGACCCCAACATTGCCGGCTAAAGTTCATTGGCCAGTATAGAGTATCGTGGCAAATGTTATTGCCGCTAAAGTGCCCTTTTGTAGTAGTGACGCTAACCTACGGAGGGGACACACAGGCCTTCGTTCCAACGA
This sequence comes from Solanum acaule, assembly GCA_036250505.1. NCBI lineage: Eukaryota > Viridiplantae > Streptophyta > Magnoliopsida > Solanales > Solanaceae > Solanum > Solanum acaule. Next base: position 23,257 of record JAJOOR010010834.1, read on the forward strand.
TAAAGCGTAGGTAGCCACCGTGGGTCACCAAACCTGTTACTGCCTAAATTTTCTTTCTTTTTTGTTCGAAGTCTAATTCATGGTGTAAAATTATTTCATGGGTCCTTTTGTGTTCTTTGGGTACTAACTATGTTCCACATGTACCATGGCCCCAAAACAAGCATCGGTGTATGCTAGAAAGGGAAAGTCAAAATTAGATGCACCATCTCGACGGCTATTAGGTGAGGGCAGCGAGGACAACTATATCCCACCAACCACTAGATTTTCCCTCACTACTCACTAGGTTACCAAGAACAGAAGACAACAAGTTATTTCTATGAGTGACGAGGTTGAGGTCACCGCTCCCTGGTCTAATTATGGGGCCTCACCTGCGTGAGGGTCGTATTCTAGCTTTGAGTTGCACTCCATCTCCCGTTCTAGTGGTAGTCTCACTTCATCCTGTGATGTTGATAGCTCGGGAAACATCCTGGTACCACCCTGAGCTGAGCTAACCCCTAGTTCCACTGAGCCAAACAGATGATGCATCGAGGACCAGTACCAAATTTACTCTGATGCTAAGGTAATTAATGAGCATTAGAAGATGGCCTGCATTATTACTGAGGAGCTTCAGGTTCTTATAGGTATCCTTCACACCGTTCCCATTATTGAGGAATTATTCAAGAGACACAAGTGTGAGTGGATGTCATGGAGTGCGGGGAAATTGAGTGAGGAGATGATCGAAAAGTTCTATGCCTCCTACGCCGCCACTGTCCATAACTTTATATCTAATCAGGCTAAGCCAACAACTCATCCTCCACTTCAAGCTATCTTGGTATAGAACTTTTCCGTTGATATCTCCGAGACCACGATTCATAGGTTCATTTATGGCCCCGACCACACTTTGCCAATCAATATAGAGAAATATGACTACGTGATGGGAGTGGTTTAGAGTGGGGCGTTTCAGAGAGATGCTGAGCAAAGAGAGTTTACTCCATTGGATGGCCTGTCACATTGCTAATGAGGGGGACCATACCGAGTGGGTGCACAATATTACTTTGCCTATTAGAAAGGCTATAGTAAGCTTCACTGTGAAGTTATTTATGAACATTGCGTGAACCAGACTATCCCCCAGGCGGACAACATGGTTACTTGGGATCGGGTTATGATGTTGGCAGCACTTGTAGGAGGATTGTTGGTTGTCTTCGCTCAAATTTTGATTACGGAGATTCATGAGAGGTCGTTCAAGACAACCACTAATTTGCCCTTTCCGTGTCGTATATTCCACCATGTAGGGCAGCTGGGGTGTTGATTTGGCATTGTGATAGTTTAATAGAGGTTATCACGATGGTGGATATCGGCCTCATTTGAGATAATGGCAATCTTGTTGCACCACGGAGAGAGCCACAGGTTGACCTACCGCTATTGGGTGCTGATATTCCTTTAGATGTGGAGCAGATCAAGGTTGATGACACTGACGTTACTCCCACTACTACGGATGCTCAGGCTCCACCTTCTACTACCACTAGTCAGCCTGCGAGCTCATCCCGCGCCACTCCCTCTTCAGGGTCAACTATTGTTCCTCTGGCCCGTGTTTAGAAGTTAGAGACCCAAATGGCCACTTTGCTACAACATATGAGACCATGGATGCAGTGATATACTGAGTAGTATGAGGCACGTATGGAGCGCAAGATGGATGTGAATATTAAGGCAACCTACAAGCGCCTTCACGCATTGGAGTTGAGAGTTATAGAGAGGCCTGCCCCTACGATCGAAATGACCACTTTCCAAATAGAGTTGGCAAGTCTCTGTGGTGATTTTGATGCTCTGCTAGCCCATACTAAGACTGTACCAAAGGCTACTCCTGCGATGGAGGAGGATGAGATGGTGATGACTTCCCTTATAGGCGACACTATGCCACCACCCGATACTTTTCGTGCTGCTGGGAAGCGCCACCGCTCCAACCATATTTCTGAAAGTAAGGAGGCTCGACGATTGAAGAAAAAGGAGCGCCATCAGTTGAAGACAGCCCAGAGGCAGTTGATCATTGATGAGGAAATGAGACAGCAATGGGCCCGTGAGGTTGATGTTGGCCTTTCTATTTCAAGGAGCACTACTGATGGTTTTCCTATTGCTGGTGAGGGCGCTAATGATGGCGTCCCTAGTATTGATCCAACGGGTTCTGAGAAACCGGACCCACCCACCTCTTGATGGGTCTTCAGCTGTCACCTTCCCTAAAAAATTGTTTTGGCCCCAGTCCCTCATTGGACATGTGCACCTTAACTTAGACTAGAAGCCTAAGTTGAGGGTGGCTAATTCAAAAAGTTACCTTAATCTTGGTTTTTGTCCGACATCGAATATTGTGCACCTCAATTCATGCAAAATACATAGGTTTAGGGTGGCTGTGAAAAATGAAACCGAAAGAAAAATGTATGAAAAGATTTTTGTTTAGAAGAAACACAAAGAAAAGAAGAGATAGAAAAGGATATGAATGGCAAAAGTGTTGAAAGAAACAAAGATAGATGAAGTAAAAGAAAAAGAAGAAAGTGAAAAATAATAGCGATTAAGTCAAAAATCACATCTGTGTTGAAGAGAGTCAAGGGAAAGAGAAGAAAATAATGAGATGTCAAGAATTGGTTGAGAAAAGAAGTAAAAAGTAAATGTAATGTCAAGGAGGGCAGAAAATTCAATAAAAAGGACCCAAATGTACCCTACCTGACCTTGAGCCTACTTTACATGTTAAGAAAGTCCTATAGTGATCCTACTGACTAGTTTGGAGAGTCAATGACATGAAAATAAGGGCAAGCCTATGGTATTTAGCACTAACTGTACTTGAAGTCACTTCTGAATGTGAGTGTTGAATGAATCCTTAAACTTGAAAGTCAAATCTATTGTGTGAATAAGGATATCTTTTGAAGTGAGGGCACTAGTTACATTGTTGGAGAGTTGGTACCTTCGTGATTGTTAGAAGTGTATGTTGTGATGTTTATTGGTCGATTTATGTCATATTTTTAATCCACATGAGTTAGCTTGTTGAGTGTGAATGAAAAGATTTGCACTAAGTGATGGAATAAATTGAGAAAGTCATATGATTGCTTGAGTTTGTATGTTTACTTCTACATAAGTGTCGTTTAGAGTTTTAGTGTGTGGCTTGAGGACAAACAACAAGTTTATGTTGAGGGTGTTGATATACCATGAGTTTACAGTATTTTTGATGCATTTCACTTAAAGTTTGTGTGTGTCTTGGGCTAGTTTGTTATTATAAATAATGTTTTGTGTGTAATTTTTGTAGGAAATAGGTTTCGATGCGGCTGATGAAGATACAAGTTGAAAATTGCAGAAGTAGCTAACGCTGAGCAAACCACGGACTGTAGGTCCAGTAATGGGCCGTAGATGGGCAGTCGTAGGTCCTGTTCAGAAACTTGTTTTTCAGTACTCAACCTACGGAGTTAGAAGACGGTCCGTAGTCCAATCCACGGACCATAGGTGGAGTCATCGTTTGAAGGCCTTAAAATAGTGCATAACTGTGGAACCACAAAGGGTGACCTACGGACCGTAGGTCGACCCACAGTCCGTAGGTGGAGTTGTCAATAGAAACCACGTCTGAGTAGTTTATTTCCTTATCTTATTTTCTACTTAATTTGATATTTGTTTTTTGTAAATAGGAGTTGTAATTCTCGTTTTTGGGGGTTAGACATTATTTTATACATTTAGTTCTTGGTTGTTTTGGAATTAATTTTCAAACACTTTGCAATTGAGTTTCTGCAATTCGTTTTATACAATTTCACTTTGAATTTCAATTCAAGTCTTTGGGTTTCATCTATTCTAACCGTAGGTTCATGAATTCTTTCAACTTAATTATGAATTGTGAACTCTCAAACATGAGTAGCTAAATCCACAACTATGGCAGTGGGAACAGTGAGCAATTAACAATGTATGAATAATGATTAAGTAATTCTTGAATAGTGTTTATGCATGTATTGTTAATCCTTTCCTTTAGAAGTGTTTCTAGCGGTGCGCAACGTTAGAACTCGCTTTGTTCCTACTAGTCGGACCAATGAGGTAATGAGTGAGAAGAGGATTAAACAACATAGATTTAATGGATGTTATCTAATAGTCTAATTTCAATTGAACTGAGGGTGAAAACTAAACTAAATTGATATGATGACTATTCTGGGGTAAAAGTAAGGGTTAGTGTTTGGTCCGAGATTTGGACTCATTTAGGGCTTTGTTTATATAGATTTAGTGTCCTCAAATGTTAGTTTTGTGCCAATAACTAATGTAAAACCCTTGATTTTCAGGAATAGGGATTGAGGAACAAAGCAAGGAAACTAACTTGAAAAAAGGAACAAAACGAGTTGAAATAATGAAGAAAGGCAATCATGGTGATCGCCATGTTCACTTGCCAAATCGCTGAATGGCTATCTGAGGGCCTAAAGTTCCAGTGTGCCATGCCCTTAAGGGAAAAACCAAGTCGGGAAGAGAAAGGAGCAGTCAGCGGATCGTCGAGTAGATCAACGATGCAGTGCTAGATAGCCCAACGTTACAGACCATTAGGATGTTGAATTCCAAGACAACAGGGTGATGGAAGAGACCAAAGGTTGGCTAGCTGAGTGGTTCGGCGAGCCCGACTTACTTCACTGAATGAGATTTCGTAGCTTATTTTTGGCGACTATAAATAATTTTTGAACATTTAGTTTAGTGAGATTTTAATCTTTTATCAATCTTTTTAAACATTATTTTGAAGTCTTCAACATAGAGAGAGATTTTGGTCTAGTTTTCTTTAGCTTTGATGGATTGAAGCAATTCACTTTTGAGAAATTGGAAGAGGGTCTTTGAGAATCTTCAAATTGGAGCATTGTAAGGACAAAATCACTCTTACCCAATTGATGCATAATCAATTTGGTAGCAGTTTTTATCTTTTTATGATGTCTAGCTAAAACACCAATTAATTGGGTGTGAATACGTGATTATGGGCTGATTTAGGTTATGGGTATTGCTAATTGTTAGTTTAAATGCTAGTTAAAAGTGAGTTTAATCATTAGTTGTTGTTTAATTTAAGAATTGTAGTTGCAAATGTAGTTCTAGCTTTGTGTTCTTGGCTTGCTTGAGACAGAGGTTTTAGAACTAAGGTTTTTGATTGATGATTTGTGGGTATTGGGTTGACCTGGGTTCAGCTCAATAGAGTGAATCCTAAACCCATTCCTACATATTCATCTCGAGAGAGTGAATGGATTAAGGTGTGGGCTAATCTTAGTTTTCTTGCTTGTTGATGTTCGAGAGAGATCAACTTGATTCGGGGTAAATTGTTCGAGAGAAAGTTTACCTCCTCTATAGCCAAGCCTACTCACTAATGTCTAGTTATTTTCTAATAGGTGCAAATACCCATATGTCTACATTAGCCTATAATCGATCACATCCCAAGAACCCGTCTCGTTATTGTTATTTCGTATTGTCTGTGACTGTTGTTTGTAGTTCATAATCAAAACCAAAAACCCCATTTGACACTCATGTCACCCCCTGATTTGAATGATGTTATTATTCGATAATTTTTATTTCTATAACTGATTTGACCATGTTCATACTTCTCGATTGAATCTGAAACATGTACTGCTCCATGAGGGATTCGACCCAAAATCACTTAGTTGGGTTTTCTACTAATTTACGACCGTTGACGCTTAAAATTGGATGAATTGTCTTTGATAGCGTTATTCAGTCAAAATGGCACCGCTGCCGGGGAGTGGTGTTGTTTGAGATTCTTGTGGTGAAGTTGAATTTTGTTCTTTTTACTCATAGTTGAACCGACTTACTTTTAGTTTTGGTTTTTGTGTGCTTGTAAAACAGAGGAAATGAGTGTCAACGGAAGCACTGGTAGTCAAGTGGGCCACCAATGTAACGACCCAGAAAATGATAGGTTGAACTAGAGCCTTAACGTTTCGTTTAGTGTGACTTTAGGTTGTTGTTTATGCTATTTTAGAACCTAGATGGAGCAAGGTAGAAGCCTAGGGTGCAAGCAAGGGCCTAGTTTAGCAAGTTAGGGTGAAAAAAGCCTTGTCCTTGGAAGGACTGTTTGGCGATGGGGTTGCTAGATCGCCTAAGGGGTTGGCGAGTCGCCCTTATGCCCCTATGGTCGCCTAGTGGACTACCCATTTGGCCTAGCTACTGGACCAAAGGGAGAGCTAAAGGTGAGCTCACCAAGCTGGTTGACGTGTCTCCATTCTCCCCCTCCATCACCCAATGACCAGCCTTTGAGTGAGCCCACTGGAACAAAGGGCGAGCCAACGGTACACTTGGCGAGTCTCCTAGTGCACTTGGCGAGCCCAAGTGTCTAAAGGGCTAGCTCAGACGGGAAAGGAGTAGATTTTTTTTAAGCTACAACTTGTAGGGTGAACTTCAAATGATGATATCTCTTAGCTCAAAACGAATTAGGAAGTGCATTTAAAATCCAACTAAAGGTCTCTGAGTCGTCTTTCCAACGCCTCCGAGTTTGCCCAATTCCGATCTCGGAGTAAAAAGTTATGCCCAAAATAGTGAAGCACTGTAAAAATGGGCGAGCCAAGGGCCATTAGGCAGTCGCCTAGTGCCCTAGGCGAGTCAAGGGGTGCAAAAGGCGAGCTTAGACGGGTTAGTGAAAACTTTTAAGTCTAAACTTTGTGGGTCCTTAATTCTTTTCCAAATTTGAGTCCCTATTATTCTATGCCTTTCCTAGCAACTATAAAACCCTTTTAGACCTAAATTCTCCCATTTAAGTCACTCCAATTAGAATTAAAAAGAAACCCACCTCCTCTAAAATATTTCTCTCACTAGAATTCCTCTATTAGAGAAGAAGAAGAAGGGAGCCATTGAAGCTAGGGTTTGGCGATTTCAAGGTGGTTCTTCCTCAAATTGCTTGGGGATTCTTAGCAAAGGTATGGTGATCCTTTATCTAGGGTTAGTTTTCACCCTAGAGTCAATCTCAAAGATGTTTTCAAGGTTTTCAAGTTCCACCAAAAACCTAGATTTCACTCAAACTCATGGGTTCTTGCATCAAAAGATTTCAAATGATAAAGTATGATTACATTGATGTTTGATTTATGTTTTAAGATGAAAAACTCTATGAACCCATGATTTCTCTAAATTCCTAAATTTGGCTTATGAAGTGGGTTTTATGATTATAAATGAAAGTTGATGGAATTATGCTTAGATTGAATTATATTATTGAATTCTATTGTTATCTATGCCTATCTATGGTGAATTGTTGGAGGATTGAGGAATTTTAATTCATGGCTTTGAAACGGGGTAAGTTGTGACCTAATTCTCATGTAAGGTAGAATTGTTCTTGAATTGTTGATCCACTTGAAAGGTGGAGGTGTCTATTTACTTTGTATATTGATCCACTTGAAAGGTGGAGGTGGTTACTTATGTGTACATTGTGATCATGGCCTTGAAGGCATTATATGAGGAATTGAAGTATTGTCATGAGGTTGTGTATATGATTGTATAATGTGAAGGATTTACATATGATTCAATGATAGAATGTTGAACATGTAGTCAATGTATTTGTGTTAGTATTGAAAGGCTATTTCTCAATTTGACACTCATGAGTGATAATGATGAATGTGAAGGGTTTCTATATTGTAGAGGTTGAATCTTGAATTGATAGGCTTATGCATCCTTTTCTAGAATAATGAATGTCTCTTGACTTGATAAATATGAATCGATAGGCTATGGCATTCCTTTCATATATGAGTGATGAATATGTCCTAACTTGATGGCTATGAATTGATATGCTTTATGCATTATTTTCATAAATGATCTAATGTAATGAATACTCTAGAATCGATAGGCTAGTGGCATACCTTTCTTAATGAGTCAATGTACCATGAATTGATAGGCTAGTGGCTCCTTTATTGAGTATAAGAATGTAATGAGGGAGCATGAATAGATAGGCTTATATCATTCCTTCCTTGGTAATGATGTTTCATGGGTCGATAGGCCTATGGCATTCCTCCCTAATACACTAATGTAATGTGAATGAAATAATCTATGGGAATGTAGGCTAAGCACTAAGTGGATATGGTTGGATGGAAACTCTACAAATGTTAGGCTAGAGTTCCAATGAACATCTTCCTATCCCGTAACTATGTGTCCACATAGGATATTAGCCAGTGGATTTCATTTAAGCTAAGGATTCATCCGAGATAATGTTATCCTTCTACCTTAGGCAAGTGGAACACCTCTTTACGGTGTGGGGCTATATGACACCGGATTCCATGTCTAGCTTGCATTGTCTATGTTGGTTAAACTCTTATTCCTATCATGTGAGAGGTGCACTCTAGTTACTTGATAGGTACTACAAAGTGTAGGTAGTAGTATGGGATGTTATCTATACATTACACGAGTAGGCTTTGAAGGTGCTATAGTGTGTTCTCTAAGTCCTATGAATAAATGTGTGAAAGTCCTCCAAATGCATGAAGGTGTCCTAAATGAATCTAATGAAGATTGTTGACTTATTGTCTAAATAAAATGAAGAATGAGTAGCTTATATTGATGAAATTAGTTACTTAGCATGTTGTGTTGAATTGTAAAGGTCGTTATTTATTGTAGCCTTGAGGTATACCTAGGTGTGTATGAAGAGGTAGTATGGGTTGCCACTTCATGTCTTACTTAGGTGTATCTTAGGGTATCTTTAGATATAGGTCCCAATATGATGAAATGACTTACTTGACTCATGTTCTTATGTGTTGTATGTTGGTATTAGTGGAGCATGATTACTTGTAATATGAAGCATGATTAATGGTAAGTTCCCTTTGGGTGACCTTAGGGTGATGCTTAGGTATGCATAGTGGTATGGGACGCTATCCATACATTGACAAAGTGTTACTTGAGGGTTGCTTGGGGTGAAGGTGAAAAGGTAAAGGTAATGGGTTTATACGTTGAACATGTCTATAATGTGGATAATGTCTATTTTCTATTGTCTACGCAATGAATGAGCTAAGAGGCTTGTATTAGACCTCTTCGAGGTCGAGTACGCCGTATTACGACTAGGGGGTGCTCTCGGGTCGTGACAACCAAGATGACATCGAAAACCTAAATGATGTCAATGAATCGAATGTTAATGACCCAAATCTAGTGAGTGGAGTTGGTTTAATCCGCTTGCCTCTAGCTGAAGGGATCACGTTGTTCCATATTACAAACACCATGTTGCAGCTATTGCAATTAAAAGGGTTGTTTGGGGGGTTGGATCATGAGGATTCCCATGAGCAGATAAGGAACTATGTTGATGTTTGCAGGCCGATCTACTTTAAGAACATATCACCAAGAGTAGGTCCGGTTGAGGTTGTTCCCATTTTCTCTAATGGGAGAAGCGTGTAAGTGGTTGGCCGACTTGCCAAGAGATTCTACAACTTCGTGGGAAGAACATGTCACCGCATTCCAAGTGCGATTTTTCCCTACTTCGAAGATGACGACACCTAAGGACAACATCAAAAGTTTCAATCGTTTTGTGTGTGGGCCAATCCATGAGACTTGGCTAAGGTTTAACAAGTTGGTGCTGCAATGCCCAACTCATGGATTGCCCAATAATTTGTTGTTGCAATACTTCTACAAAAGCCTCGATTCGGTGAACAAGGGAGTAGCTAATCAACTTTCTCTTGGAAGTTTAATGCAACAATCTTACATTATAGCAACCCAACTCTTGGATGGTATGACCAAAATTAACCGTGCATGGTAAGCCTGTGAAGATCAAGTCTCCCCTGTAACTTTTAAGTTGACAAAGGAGCAACAATAGAATGGTCAAGAGAGGGACCAAAACATGGCAAAGATAATGACCCAACTTGACATTTTAAACCAATAATGTCATGGGTGCTGGTTCCATGAGTGTAAATGTTGTGTGTGTAGATTGTGTAATCCCCGATGAGGCCATGTTTGAAGCGATGTACAATGAGGAAGTGAACTTCCTTGCCAAACAAAGAGGAGCTTATCGTGCAAACTACCCAAGGCCGGGTGGTAACCAAGCTTGGAATAGAGAAGGGGGCTGGAGAGACCAGGATAGAGAGTGGCGCAATAGTAATGCCACCTGGAAGGAAAGAGAGAGGGAGAAGGATAGGTATGTTCCTTCCCATGAGCGTCAAAATCCCAAAGATTCTGAGGGTGGCCAAGCTGAGGATATGTTTTCTCATATTCTCAACAAGGTTGAAGGGTTCGATAAAATTTTGAAGGAAATGAAGGAAGATGTATCGACCCTTAACCAGACGATGACCTCTCATTCCATCTGTATCAAGCAGTTGGAGACCCAAATGGGTCAAATTTCTTCTCATTTAAACTGAGACAACAAGGGATTTTGCCTAGTGATACTATGGCAAACCCCAAGAATGAAGCTTAAATGGGTACTTGCGTCGTGCCACAATGTTAACTAAGGCGATTCTTGGGAGGCATCCCAAGTTTTTATTGCTTTGTATTTTGTTTTTGGAATAACGGATGTTGATTGTGTAGGTAAGGTGTGGAATTTGTTGAAAAGTGTAGGTTAGCGAGCCAAAAGTCCAGTCAGTGACTCGCCGAAGAGGTCAGCGAGCCCGACTTGAATCGTTGTTAGACTTAAGAAAATATAAGGAAGTAGTCTGTAAAACACGGCGGGCCCATGGATGAGTCGGCGACTTGCCGAACAGGTCGGTCAGCCTGACTTTGTCCGCCGTTTAGACTCCCAAATTAACTGGAGGTCTTGTAAAACTCAGCATGGCAAGTAACCACTCGGCGTGTTGCTGAGTGGTTCAGCGAGGTCGACTAACATCGCTGAAAAGGTGCGAACGGGACGGGTTATAAAAAGGCCAAAGGTTTAAAATTTTAAACTATTTCACATTCCCTCAATTTTAACTTCAGACAATCACATCCGCAATTTAGTCTTTCAATATTATTGCATTTTCTTACTTTTTGGTCATTGATCTTGTGTTCGGAGTTGGAATTCTTTGCCGCCTAGCATTACAAATTCATAATTCGGCATAAAGATATGGCTAGACAAAAAGTAGTAGGCCGAGACATGCCGCCTCGCAAGAGGGCAAAAGGAATCACTATAAATGAGGATGTAGTTGCATCTAGGTTAAAGGCAACAAAACTTCCTACCAGGCCACAGGTGGGAACGACAAAGGGAAAGAAATAGCAGCTTCTCCTACATCACTGGAGGTTAGTTCCCACAGCGAAAGAGTGTACGCCACTCACCTGACTACCTCTGAGAGTGAGGGTGAGCACCAAGATCCTCAGGCTACTATTTTTGACCCTGATGATGATGAGGTGCTGACATCCCGAAGAGCTGAAATGCGCTCCAAAAGATTAAATGATCCATCTAGGATCAGGACTACCCAGGCCACTACTCCTCCTCCCATTCCAGATCAGGTTGTGGTTCCAGCACCACTTGTACAAGGTCCTCATCTCCGGTCCATGAATAGATTAAAGATTGAGGGGCTGAGGACCATTATTGAGGAGAAACGGTTGTTTATGGTTGGAGTAATAGACCGGTACCCAGAGATATGGCGTACCATAAAAGCCGTCAACTTCAAGATTTTCACTAAACCCCGGGATTCCTATATTCCTAGCTAGGTTAGGGAGTTTTAAACTGCCTATGGAGCCTTGGTGCCGTAGGGAAAGAAGAAGGTTGTAGCCTTCAAACTAGTGGATTATGTAGTTGTTAAGGGAAAGAAGGTGAACTGTGATAGTAATGACATTAAAGCAGCATTGGAGTGCACTTACAACATTGCCGATGACTACCTACATGATCAAGACAAAGTCCTTAGAGAATTTGATGGGATGGTTTGCTCCTCTGTTATCTGACGGTACTCCTAGGTGGAATGAGGCCAGAGCACCCATAGAGAAGAAAGATCTCAATGTAGCAGCGAGGTATTAGTTTAGCTTCATCAGAAGCACCATTATGCAGTCACAGAACGAGTCTATCCTCCGCCACTCAAAGGCGGCCTGTCTTGGATCGATCATTGTAGGGAAGTGCATAAATTTGAGCATGATCATTATAAAGGAAATGGCCATAAGGGCCAAGTAGAGCCAAACCTGTTTTTCTTTTCTGGTATTGATCATCGAGTGGTGCAGACGAGACCGTGTGCCCTTTGATACAAAGAAGATGTGGAAGTGATTCCCACATCCTCCACCGATATACGGCAGATTGAGGCTGAGTATCTAAACGATGACGCTGAGAAGAAGAAGGCAACCCCAGTGGATTCTTCCCCGGCTGTGGACATTGAGACATTACATGCAGAGGCAGTATTGCCTACTCCGGCCCCTGGGCCTTCAGGTATATCTAGTGCTGCTACTTCTATGAATCCAAGCTCTTCTACTTCTCCCTTGCCCCCTAGGTTCGGTGCTAGTGCAGTGTTGCTTCAAACCTTTACCCAGCCATGCTGCGATACTACGGAAGGGGCATCTAGCCCATTCTACTGATAGACGTGCCTCCAGGATTGAGGCCACAACTCTTGGGATGATTGAGAGGGCCTTTACTACTACTCTGACACCCCTTCTTGTGTCTATTGATGAAGTTGCGGCAATGATAGCGGTGTGTGAGCGAGGCTAGGGGGCAACTGATGAGGTAATGACTCTAAAGGCCGCAATTGTTCAGCTGAGGAAGGACGTGCACCAGCTGAAGTCCACAGATATGTCCATGGATTTCGGGAGTGTGGAGATCCTGACATGCCAACTAATACAGATGTGCCTCCAGATACCACCAGAGATGAGGTTCTAGCTGAGGAGGTGGCTGCTGCTGAGTCTGAGGCAGAGATGGATGAGGAGCAACTCAGTCTCCAAGAGGAGACTACATATGAGGGCCTTATAGAGCTTGAGGAGGCTATGGTGGATTCAACCGTGCAGATTTTATTGGCAGATACACCTATGGCAGGATCTGGGGGAGCTAGTGTAGATATGACTCCAGGCACTGATGCCCCGACAGATGGAGCGACTGTGTAGACAGGACCTTCTTTACCTCCGTCTCTATCATTTTTATTGACTTTTTATTATTCAATTGCATTTGAGGACAACTACCTTTTCGTTTGTGGTGGGGTGAGGTATTTCCATACCTACCTCTTGTGACTATATTTTGTCTATATTGGGCTTTTCTGTTTTGAATTGTGTGTTGTGGATGTTTGAGCTTATGGCTCCTTGTTTTGAATAGAAATGATTTTGACCCGTCTAGAAAAAATTGCCACCTCTTATTGTGATTGAATGTGGTTGTTCTTGTACAAATTTGATAAACACCTATTCAATCTAGGCCTTGTTACACACTGCCTATCTTGAAGGGAGGCATATTAAAACCGTAACACCTCGATCTTAGAAAGAGCTGATTTTAGAAAGAACTTATTTGGAAAAAGCTAAATTGAGAATCTTGCAAGTTAATCTTAAATTGTTAGTTTTAAGACAATGTTAAACGACCATAACTTTTAGTATAACATGAGTTAGGTGGGCCAGAAGGTATCAAATGAAAGATCTATGGGCCCTCTTTCCAACGCCACCAAGTTTCCTAAATTCCGAGTTCGACTAAGAGAGATATGGCTGTTTGAGTTCGGCTCTGTCCGATTAAGGATATTCATCTGAATTAAAGAGGGGTATTTTCGTACTTTGGCCTTTTCCTTACCCCATTAGCTTTAAGTGTGTTTTTCACCCAATTAGGGGTCAAAGCTGATTAAAAGTAGTTTACACCCAAATCTAAAGCTTTTAAGAAACTAGGGCTAATATCTATAGGAGAAAAAGGGAGAAAAGCTTCAAGCATTCAAGTTTCTAGGGAGCATTGAGGATTTGTTGCCAAGAATTCGATTCTTGCGAAGTATGTAACTTTTCATAATGATGAGGTATTTCACTGTCACGCCAATCATGATTTTTCCATTCAAATTCGTTCATAAGATTTCGTATATTGTGTTTCTTCATGAGTTTTCTTGAAGTTTCCTTCATCAATCTCTATTATTAGATTTTGATGAGTTCTTGAGGTGAGGGTTTCAGTTTGAGGGTTGTTCTTAAGGAAACATGAGTAGGTTTCCGTTTACTTATGTTGGGTATATGAATCTAAGGGATTTTGGGAGAAATCCATCGAGTCTAGGTGAGTTAGGGGTAAAAATTGAGAAGGAAAATTCGTCAGAACATTCTGGGAAGGGGTTGGCGTGACGCACCACGGATGCACTAGGAGGGCTGGCGTGCCACACCTGTAGTGCGCTAGAAATGGGGATCTAAAGTTTAGGGATTGGCGCCCCGTGCAACTCAGTACGCCAGGGTCGCCTTCCCCGGTCCCTTTTACATCGTTTATCCCGTCTGAATTTTTTTTTTTAAATGTACCATTTCTCACTTCCTAATTATAATTATCCAAACTACATCTAATCATTGAGAAATCCTATATATATATCGTAATCATAATTCTTGAATCCACATTTCAAATTCAAGATAGAATTAAGAGGAATGTTCGAGGGAGTTCTTTGAGTAATTGTAAGAAATCTTTTTGAAAACTATTACAACTTGTTTTAAAACATGAGTACTTGAGTATGAGGATAAGGAGAGTCGGGTTTCATTTTCAAAATGATTATAAGGAACCAAGTATTCCCAAGAGTAAATGTTTTACATTTAAAATGAGAAGAAACCTTGTTTTCTAAATTAGTTCATGAAGAGTTTTTGAGCATAATTTCTTCTAAAAGAACCTTTTAAGTAATAATCTTAAAGTTTGAGGATGAGGAAATGTTTTCAAACTTATAAGCATGAGTTATATTTTTGGGAGAAGTATTGAGCACCGATATAGGGACGAATTCATACAACTCAAAGTCCTCATAAACCATGTATGTCAACATTGGTAAAGGGTCATACTTTTTAGATGATTCCTTATTGCTTTTAAACATAACTTCGTGGATCCACTTAGTTGAGGATGTCATATACTCTGGCAAGGTATAGGACAGTTCTGGCAGCATGGGTGAGATGTTGTATCATCACATAGCTCATAGTGACGGTTGTCGGTTAGAGAATCTCTTAAAAATAGTAAAAGAGTTATTATTGTATTCTTAAATACATTGAGTTATTATCTACTATTTTTAAATGATTTCTTTATAATGAATCTTTGTTTTTGCTTTTATATTGAACTAGGTTGAGTGTTTCTGAGGTTGAGTACCTTTGAATATCTTTGAGTTCAGATGAGGTGAGTATGTTCTTCTCTTTTTGTCAGTACAAGTTTATGTTTGTGCTTTAGAGTTCCCCTTGCATGCTCGTACTTTTCATGTGTAACACCCCAAAAATTTCTAACTTAAGACCGAAACTATTCTTCATTTACATGTAAGGTTGTATTGGGTGATTCTAAAATTGCCCATATTTTAAAGCTTAATTCTTTAGTGTGGGAATGATTTTGGTTATCATATAAGGCACTTGAATCTCCTAACACAATGTTGAGTTGAAAGTTTCCTTATCGATTAAGTTTTGATGTAAGATTCTACTTGGGTCAACTTCAAACGACCATATCTCTTAGAATATAAATTGATATGTGACTCATAACCTATCAAATTAAAGGTATTTGAATCCTCTTTCCAATGCCACCAATTTCATATCAATCCAAAATTTGAATAAAAGGTTATGACCATTTTAGTAACCTGATACAGTGTAATGAAGAATCAGCCGACGGAGAAACATTAAAAAGGGTCTTTTTTGTCTTTTTACCTCTAAGAGAACCCTAAATTAGTTTCTTGACTAATTAAAGGCTAAAAAAAATTAGTTTTTTATTTTTTAATCCATCATTCTCTTCTCTCTCAAATCCTAGGGAAAAAACATTAAGAAAAAATCAAAGTAAGTAAACAAGAGTTTTGAGAAGTAATGATTTTCTATATTGTTATTGATATCCTTGAGTTGACTAGTTCATGTCTATTATTCAGCATGAACCCTATTTTGAGTTATAAATCTTGAGAAGTATTTTCAAAGTCAACACTTGAGTTTTAAACTGTGTTTTTGAGGAAGTAAAGATGAGTTTTGAGAAAAAGTTTAAAGGTTATGTTTCATAAATACTCAAGAGTTTCTAATGTTATTATATATATATATATACATACTAGTTTCATCACACGTGCGTTGCACGTGATAGCCTAATCTTTTGATGCATACAATTGTGAAACAATATCTATACTATATTTCTCCTGATTTACCATTGGAAATGTCTGTATACTCCATTTTATTAAATTTAACCATGTGAGAGTTTAGTTAATTTATTTTATACTATTCATAAACCTATTGAGCAAGAGTCAGTGCCAGATTTCGGATAATAGAGTATGAGTAACCAGTTTGACCTCTTTGAAAGTTGATTATCAGTTTGAATGTTAAATAGAAGAACACTTCTCTTTGAGTATATTATTTGGCTATAATATAGTAGATTGAACTGTTATATATTCTACGCTAACAGGATTGTGAACAAATTATGTGCAAAATCACTGAAGTTCAAGAAAAAGTTAATTTGTGATTTCTAGGAGAGGGTACCCTATGAATGTCTTGGTTCTATGAAAATTGGAAGAAACGCATACCACAGTGGATTGTGTAGTGAGTACGCCTCTAACGTTACTAGTTCTACTCTTAAGTTAAATGTCTAATAGGTTACATATTATTTTTTTATAAGGATGATGTATTCTTAAATCCTTCCAACAAAATTGAATAGATCCTACTAATGAAGTTGAATGTTTGTCTGTACTCTACATTCGATTGAATCTGTCAACCATTGGATTTATCAAGGGGTAAGTTTTCAAAAGTTTAAAAGTCATTTATTTCATTTTGGTTTGCAATTCAGTTTAATAGTGTAAGTTTTTATAAATAATGGTCACACACCTTTTTTATGTTTGTATCATGGTTGTACTCAATATTGTAACATTATCAAGCTTTATTTGATTCAAACGTAAAACATATGCACGTTGTTCTCTATCCAAAACTTATAACCTTATGTTTTACCTGTAAAAATGGCTGAATCTTTTTAATTTAATTTAGATGGTTTCATTATTCTTGCCGTTTTAATTTGGCGCAAATTGGTCATTTGATTGTTCTACACATGTATGTAATGGGTAATCTTCTTCCACAAATAGGGAACCAATTTTGCAATTGCATTTGGTTACCTGAGTAATCTTTGTTTCTCCTCGTAACTCGAAATGATTTTTAACTATCGTGAGAAATACACACATAGTGTGGTTGTGTTGGAAATACTCTATCTTTATATTTTTGGGAAGGAGGTAACATCTTTTTGAGACTAAGAAGCGATAATTAGGCAACTATATATCATTTGAGACGAAGAAGCGATAATTATGTTTGTCATAATATATCACTCTGATCGTCGGTATACTCTATTATATGTGTTTTAATGGCAGTTTATGCATAATCTATATGTTTGTGTTGTGGGGACTTATAGTTCTTTGCCTTTGTGGCATCAAATTTTTCTATTTGTGGTATTTCGATTGAAAGGATTGTTGGACTATCTATGTCAAAATAAGTCTGATAGTATTAAATTGGTGTGTGAGGAAGAGTAAAATGAGAAAAATATGTGTCATGAAACACTTCTTTTTTTGGGGGAGGGGGGGTAATTTTAAAAAATGTATAATATTATACAATAATATATAAAAGTATACCTTTTGGAATTGACTTAATCCTTCTAAAGCCGAAAAGCTGACATTATTTTATGTGGAGATAGATAGCACAATAGGAACTTGTCTGCCAGCCAAAGCAATAGAGGTTTCAATAAGAAAGGTGCTCTAATTTTCATAATTCACATTGAATTAGGTAATAATATACATACATTCGCTAAGCAGGAGATGAAACTAAAAAGATACATACATTCGTTTACTTGGAGACAAAACTCAATGCACAGCTACTATATCAAGGAAGTCGTCTATTTTCCGTCGACTTTTATTTTCTTAGTTTGGATTTGGAGATGTTCATCATTGGTTTTCTTGGCCCTCTTCCTTTGCGATATCGTGGATTGTACTTCTTCTTCCACTATGTTTGTTGTTTCATCTTCAATGGCATGTATTTCTTGCGCAACGAATTTAAGCTAAGTGATAGTGTCAATGACAGTACCTCATCGTCCACTAATATTATCGTTTGGAAAGTGCATGCCTTCATGCTATGAATTCTTGTACGAAATTACTAAACCATTTAAAATAACTAATATTCTCATCATTCAATCAAGGGTGTGTTATGGTATCTTGTTGATCGGGACACTACACTTTGGTAGTTCACTTTCAATCGCCATGTGTGTTGATTCTGGATGGTTAGAGGTACATAAGGGTAAGTGAATAGAAATATTAATTCCGGGCGTTTATGTGTATTAGTAAAATTTGAAGGAATCATTTAGAAGATTATAGCAATTTTATAAGCACAAGAACATTGTGTGGAATGCAAGTAGTCCAAAGCTTAGGATTACAGAAAGCATATGGAGAGTGGAAAGATGTACAGGAGATAGCATGAAGTGATAAATGGTTGGTTATTTTTCAGGAAACGACAATTTTATTAGAAAAAAAAAGGCATTGTTTTGCAAGTAGTCCAAAGTTTAGCATTATATGGAACTTATGGAGAGTGGAAAGATAAATAGGAAATGTAGGATGAGGTAATAAATGGTTGATTATCGTCTAGGGAAAAGTTCGGGTGGGTCGGCTGTTGAAGAATATTAATGGTTACATCGAAATAATTTCTGGGAAAAGTGACTAACATTAATGGACAATGTAACAAAATTAATGCGAGAATGACAAACATGGGAACAAAATAAGAAGACAAGAATACAAGTAGGTGGACAGTGTCGTGCAACACTTCCATCATTTTAACTATTATTATTTAGAGTATTAGATCTTTGATTGGCTATAAGATGGGAGTGAGAGAAGATGCAATTTCTAAGTAAGCATAAACACAAAACAAAGAGAATTGAACTTATAACTGTTAATGGTGGCGTGAAGTATCGTAAAAGCCAATTCCAATATTGGAGTGTGTTATGCAGGAGGAACAATGTTTGTCATGGAAGTCAGCGCAAAAAATAAATAGAATAGCACAGTGTTGATGGAAGGTCTGGGAATCGAAGGAAGTACGCCAATTCAAGACAAGGAAGCTTGGCATACCTTTTCATTTTCTGCAGAAGTTATATTAAAATAGGAGGCAGAATTCTACGTTTGGTTGATATAAGTAGAAAAAACGCAGAAGTTGCATCTGTTGGGCTAAGTTGCATCCGTTAGGAGAAGTTGCATCGGTTCAGAATTTTGTGGACATTGGCGCAGGTGCACAACTATAGCAGAAGTTGACAACGTTTCGCAGGGAGTGTGTAGCGCGAGATGGGATTTGCAGTATGAGGTATTTATGTAATTTAACATTCATGTTTTGGAGTTCATGCTTTTAAGGTTGTATAGATGTACCTATGTAGATTATTGGACTTGAAAGATAAGTTCATAAGAGCATGTTTTCAAGAAGGTAAACACGTCTCATGTTTTCAAAAGTATTTCAAGTAATGTAAGAAGTCCATTCTTCATCATGGGTGACTTGAGAAAAAAATGCTATTAATTATTTTGGGAGTAGTATCGAGCACCGAGTTGGGCTAAAGTCTCTTATGATTCGAAAGTCCCACAGAACTATGTAGCCAGCGTAGGATGGGATAGCATTGATTCTTCATGCGTGTCATACCCCGACGCTATCCCCTTTACGTAACATGGGACCTAGGATCACAAGTTACCCCAAGCTAACCTTGTGTCAGGCATATATCAAGCATACTGCGAATCACTGAATAAAACAAGTACTATGCGCAAGCTAAAACATGGATAAATAAAAATGGAGAATACCCAAGTAGTATGACTGTATAAAAGATATTAAGAGTTTAATAACAATAGAAAGATTAAATTTAAAATTCAAGTTGTAACTACTACTATGTGTGGAAAGCCTCTAACTAAGTTGATTTGCTGGGCCATGCCCCTCAGCTAACTCTAACAAAACTAAAAATTGAATAAAAATACTAAAATGAAAAGTATGTCTATTGTCCTTGAAGTATGAGGATTCACAACTAGAGCTTCTGAAATGCGGACCGAGAATCGATTAAAGTGCGAACTGGATGCTGAGTACCTGAACCTACATCATGAAAAGATGTAGCATAGAGTATGCGTCAGTACTTGGACTGTACTGAGCATGCAGGATATATATACTAAGCTAAAAAAATATATGTAAGCTGAACAAAGCATAACTGACCAAGTACTAATCATGAAAATAACATGTTGAACTGAATGATGAAGTATATATACTGGGAACCTGGTCATATGCACTAAGTGTCTGACTGTGGGAGCTAATATTAACCGAAATAAAACCACGTGAGCTAAACGTGGAGTCCGATGAGTACATCCCATCGAGAGAACCAAATATACCATGCCAGGGGTATAAAGGAATGACTGGTGTGATCACTAAATCTAATGCCTAAGAAAAGGGACTTATAATCCTACGGGGGAACGTAGTTCTGGGACAATGAGGGTACGCTGAACCCTAGTCCAACTTGGTGATATGTCTACTCCCAACTGAATATGTATATGACATAAATGTAACTAAAAATAGAATAGCTCAAAATATTGACACGCAATCTGAAAATGCAACATTCATGTACTAATTATGTGACATTTGAATTTAAAGCATGATTATATATTTAACTGACCTAGCAAGTATATTTCATGAACTAAGAGAATTTATACAAACTAGGGTTATGAGTTTCACACATGGAATTAAGCAAACTTTCCAAGAAATAATTTATTTAGGATACTACAACAACAAAATCACACTAAATATCCAAGGTTTAAGAAACCTTAGGTCATTAAAACATATGGAGAATCAAGAAACTGACTGAATTGTTAGTGGCGTTGTGGATCAAAGGAACCCACTAGTGAAATCCCACATACCTAGTAACGAAATTTACGGAGAAATCCTTTGGATTTTGGGGCTGAACTTTGAAGTGACTGAATCTTTTTCCTCCAAGTTTGGATGATTTTTAGTGATTGAGGGTTCTGGGTAAGTCTGACTAAGTTATTAGGCTTAGACTGAGTAAAACGATATAGTTTAGGCATTAAAAAACGTAGTTTAAGGCCCCAATGCATAGGAAAAAGACGTAAATGACCCTAAATTAAAAGGTGATGAAGGCAATCCACGGAGGGACCTACAAACCATCGTTTGGACTACCAACCGTCGACTGCGGTTGTGGTTCGTGGTCTGCCTGACAGGGCTACAATAAAACGAGCATAACTTTTTACTTGGATCTGAGATTTTATCAAACTCGGTGGTGTTAGAAAGAGGATTCAATTATCTTTAATTTTATAGGTCATGGGCCACATAATTAATTTTGTGCTAAAAGATATGACCGTTTGAAGTTGACCCAACAACCAATTCCCTTCAATTGGCTACTGACCCTCACCTATGGTCCGTAGGTCCAACAACGGATTGTATTGGTTGACCGTGGGTGGTATCAGAGACCATCAACATTTGGGCCTTAAGAACGGAACCCTACCAACGGTCTGTGGTTATACCTATGGTCTGTGGGTGGTGCTGTCGGTACTGGCACTAGTTTTTCTGAAAACTTGCATTTTCTTCATTTTGAGGTCTGAGCTGTTACATTATCTCCCCGTTGGGAACTTTAGTCCTCGAATGAAGTCTAATTAAGCTGAGTATGGAGGGAAATAGCTGCAATCCCTACCACTAAGTACTCGAAACTGATATCTAATTGAACAGTGTTCTAGGAACATGCAAATATGCTGAAATGCAAGAATAACTGAGGGAACAAGATGCTGAGACTGAATTACACAAGAGTAAACTGAGAGACCGGAGAGGAACTATTACCTCAAGCTGAAACAGAATCGGAAGAAAAGAGGTGAGGATACTTTGCCATCATGGCTACTTCTGCTTCCCAAGTAGCTCCCTCTACAGACTAACTCCTCTATAAAACCTTCATTAAAGTGACTTCCTTATTCCTTAACCTACGAACCTAACGGTCAATAATTTCAAGATGAACCTCTTCATTAGTGAGACTATCCTTCAAAGCCACACCCTCTAATGGTACTATTGATTCCGGATCACCCACACACTTTTTTAAGAATGATTGAAAGACTGGACGAACCGGTGCTAGTAATGTTGGCAACTCTAACTCATAGGCCACATTACCAACCCTTTTCAATATTCTATAAGGACCTACATATCTTGGATTGAGCTTCCCTTTCTTGCCAAATCTCATCACCCTCCTTCATAGCTGACACTGTCAGGAAGACCCAATAGTAGATTTCAAACTCTAAGTCCTTTCTCCTAACATCTATATAGGACTTCTGACGACTCTGAGCTGTCTTTAGTCTATCTCTGATGAGTTGAACTATTACCATACCTTCATGAACCGAATCTGGCCCTATCAAGGCAGCTTCACCTACTTCAAACCAACCAATTGGGGACCTGCATCTACGCCCATATAGTGCCTCATACGGGGCCATCTGAATACTGGAATGAAAGCTAATATTATAGGCAATCTCTTTGAGAGGTAGGTGATCATGCCAACTACTTTTTAAATCGATCACATAAGCTCTCAACATGCCCTCTAAGGTATCAATGGTACGCTCTGCCTGACCATCCATTTTTGGATGAAATGTTCTGCTGAGATTTACCTGGGAACCAAGACCTATGTGAAAGAATTTCAAAAAATGACAGGTAAACTAAGGACTTCTATCTGAGATGACAGACAAGGGAACCCGATGCAACCTGACTATCTCATGGATGTAGAATTTGGCGTAGTCCTCCGCTGAATTTGTAGTCTTGACAGCCAAGAAGTGAGCAGACTTAGTAGCTCTGTCCACTAATATTCAAATGGAGTCATATTGTCTACGAGTACGAGGTAAGCCTATAATGAAGTCCATGTTTATCACTTCCCACTTCCATGTAGGAATGTTAATCTCCTAGGTCATATCTCCTGGTTTCTGATGTTCCACCTTAACATGCTAACAGTTAGGAAACTTAGCCACAAAGTATTCTATGTCCCTCTTCATGTTTCAATCAAAAGACTTCCCGTAGGTCATGGTACATCTTAGTGGCACCTTGATGAATAGAATACCTGGAGTTATGTGCTTCTGTAAGAATTTGCTATCTCAACTCACCCACATTAGGAAAACATAAGGGACCCTGGTACAGAAGCACACCATCTCCCACTTAGGATACAACCTCAACTTTCTGATGATGAACTGCATCTTTCAACTGAAGTAATATAGAATCACTATCTTGTTTATCTGTAACCTCTGTTACCAACAAAGATTTTGATCCATTATGAACTATCACCCCACTATCTGATGTGTCCGTAAGGCAAACTCCTAAGAGAGCAACTTAGTGAACATCTTTAGATAGTTGTTTCCTTTCTTCCTCAACATGTGGGACACTACCCATGGACAACCTATTGGGAGCATCAACCACTACATTACCCTTACCTGGATGGTACAACACATTCGTGTCATAATCCATGAGGAATTCAAGCCATCTCCTCTGATGAATATTCAACTCTTTCTGGGTGAACCATACTAAAGTCTCTTATGATATGTGTATAAATCAACATTAACACCATACAAGTAGTGTCTCCAAATCTTTATGGAAAATACTATAGATGCAAGCTCGAGTTCATGAGTCGGTTAGTTCTACTCATGAACCTTAAGCTTTCTACAAGCATAAGCTATGACCTTACCCCGCTGCATAAACACACAACCTAGGCCGACCCTGGATGTATCACAATAAAATATATAACCGTCTGAACCATCTGGTAGAGTCAAGACCGGAGTTGTAGTCACCCTTCTCTTCAGTTTTGAGAAGCTTTTCTCACACTTATGTGACCACTGAAATTTAACCTTCTTCTTAGTCAACTTGGTTGATGGGAAAGCTATGGATGAAAATCCTTCAACAAATCTCATGTAATAACTAGCCAAACCCAAAAAACTTCTAATATCTGTTAGGGAGGTGGGTCTAGACCAATGTTGTACTACCTCAATTTTCTGAGAATCCACTCGGATCCCTTGCTGGTACCACACGACCAAGGAAAGCGATGGAGTGTAACCAAAATTCACATTTGGTGAACTTAGCGAATAGTTGGAGATCTTTGGGAGTTTGCAAAACAACTCTCAGAAAAGTCGCATGCTCTTCCTCACTCCGAGAATAAATAAGGCTATCATCAATAAAGATGATAATGAACAAGTCCAAATACTGTTTGAACACCTTGTTCATCAAGTCCATTAAAGTTGCAGGAGCATTTTTTACTCCAGAAGACATAACAACAAATTCATAATGACCATACCGAGTCCTGAAGGTTGTTTTCGAAATTTCACTATATCTGACTGTGAGTTGATGATAGCTGGATCTGAGGTCTATCTTAGAAAAGTAACTATCACCTTGAAGTTGGTCGAACATGTCATCAATCTTGGGGATGGGATACTTATTCTTGATGGTGACTTTATTCAACCGACGATAGTCAATGTACATTCTGAGAGAACTATCATTCTTTTTCACGAACAACACTAGAGCACCCCATAAAGAGATACTATGCCTAATGAAACCCTTATCTAGAAGGTCTTTCAACTACTCTTTCAATTCCTTAATCTCAGCTACAGCCATTCTGTTAGGAAAAATCGAAATGGGCTGGGTATCTGGAAGGAGATCTATTCCAAAGTCAATTTCCTTTTTGGAAGGAACTCCAGGAAGATCTTCTAGAAACACTTCTGGAAACTCATTTACTACTAGGACTCACTCAATAGTTGGGGTTTCGGAGTTTGAATCCTTAACCCGAACACGATGTTACTTATATCATTTGGAAATCATTTTTCTAGCCTTAAGGTGAGAGATGAATCGACCCAAAGGTGCTTAGTTACTACCCTTCCACTCTAAAGACCGGCTCATTTGGAAACTGAAACCGAACAATCCTAGTTCTACAAACGACTGAGGCATAACATGAATGTAACCAATCCATGCCTAAATTGATATAGAAATTTGCACCTATGGGAGAGACTATGACAGGGCACTTTCTGTATACCCGCCTAGCAATAAATGGGTCACCAACTGGAGTAGAGACTGAGAAGGGTTCTGAAAGAGTTTCTGGACTAACATCGAAGTTTACTGCTATATAGGGAATTACAAAATATAGTGTAGCCCCTGGATCTAAAAATGCATAAAATTCAAAATGGAAAACTTGTAACGTATATATGACCATATCCAGAGAATCTTCTTGGTCCTGGTGAGCATGGAGAACATACAACCTGTTCTGGCGCTGACCGCCACCTGTACCAGATGAAGTACCCCGCTGAGTTGGGGACCTGGTGCTACTGCTGGAGCTATAAACTGAACCCTATTGTTGTTACCTCCCTTCCCCTGCCTGGCAGAAGGGAAATACCTCAACCTATGGCCAGACTGACCACATCTAAAGCACCCTTCCTAGCGTGCAAGACACTCGCTCGGATGGTTCTTACCACACTTTCGACAAGTTGGGAAGGTACAACTACCTGAAGCACTCCCCTGAGACCTAGAGCCTAATGCCCTACCTTTATGATCTTGTCGAAACCTGGGGGATGAAGCACTAGCTGATGAAGGTGATGGGGCTATAGACCTCTGCTGAAACTCTGAGTGATTCCCATCATCCAACTTTTATTGTGAGTATTCATAATTTCCTATTCTGGCCTTTTTGTTATCCTTTGCCAATTTCCTAAGTTTATCTCCGTCAATGTGTTGATCATGATTCATTATTCTGGAGATATCAATATCCCCTAGAAGAATAGCATTCCTACACTCAGTTTTCACGAGATCGGATACATCAAACAAGAACATACTAATTTGTGCCCTTGGATCGGCAACCTTGTGTGGAGCATACCTCAAGAGCTGGGTGAACTTTAGCCCGTACTCTTGGACCGACATAGAACCCTGCTTCAAGTTCATAAACTCTTGTGCCTTAGCTTCTCTCAATTCCCTCTAGAAGAACCTTTCTATGAAAGCTCCAATAAAACAATCCCAAGTCACAGGAGTTGCATCTGCACCGCTATTATCTTTCCACTAAGTGAACTAGATTTGAGCCACATCCTTCAGTTGATAGGTTACTAACTCAGCACTCTCACTTCCAGTTACTCACATTACTCTAAGTATTTTCTTAACCTTATCAATGAAGTTTTGTGGGTCTTCACCAACCTTTGACACTAGAAACTCAGGTGGATTCATCCGAACAAAGTCTTAAACCATTGTTGCAGTTGATCCACCATTTCTGTTAGTAGGAATTGGGACCTGCTGATTATTCTAATTTGCCACACTCTAAGCCAAGAGCTGGATCGCATTCCGAAATTCTGCAATCGTAACCTCTTGTCTCAGGACTGGAGGACCTACGTTAGCATTGCGTGCATTAGCTCTACGAGGAGGCATGATCTGAAATGCATAACGACAGATTAGAAACAAGAAGTTAGATCCTACACATGCAAGATAAGAATACAAAAAAGTGATGTTTTCTTGAAACACTTTGTAGCCTCCCTCTCATAGATGGGGTTCCCTTCACACCTATGAAAGAGACTCTACTTAGTTACGCTTTCAGACATCCTTGGACTTTTGAACTTAATACTCTGATACCAGGTTTTTCACACCCCAAGGGTACCCCCTTGACGTAACACGGGACCTAGGATCACAAGTGACCCCAAGCTAACCAAGTGTCTGGCATATATCAAGCATATTAAGAATCATTGAATACAACATATACTATGCAGAAACTAAAACATGGATAATTGAAAGTGGATAACTCCCAACTAGTCTGAATGTATAAAAATACTATGAGATTAAAAACAACTAAAAGATTAAATTTAACAATTCAAGCTAATTCTACAACTATGTCTAAAAAGCCTCTAACTAAGTTGAGTTACTGGTACATTTCCCTAGCTAACTGTAGCAAAACTGAAAAGTGAATAAAAAGACTAAAATGAAAAGCATGTCTATAGTCCTCGAAGTATTAGGACTCACCACTGAAGCTTCTCAAATACGGACCGAGAATCAATCTAAGTGCGATGTGGATGCTGAGTACCTAAACATACATCATGAAAGAATGAAGCACGGATTATGCGTTAGTACTTGGAATGTACTGAGCATGCAGGATATAGATTCTAAGCTGAACATATATATGTAAGTTGAACAAACCATATTGGGCAATGACATAAACTGAGCAAGAAGGTAAATACTGAAACATAATCGAAAAACTACGTTGAATGCAATAACCAAGTACTAATCATGAAAATAACATGTTGAACGTAATACTGAAGTATATACTGAAACCTGGTCAAATGCACTAAGATTTTCACTGTGGGAGCTACTATTAACCGACATAAAATCACATGAGCTAAACGTGGAGTCCGATGTATACTCCCCATCAAGAGGACCAAATATACCTTGCAAGGGGTATAAAGTCATGACTGGCGTGATCACTAAATCTGACGGACAATAGAAGGGACTTATAATCCTACGGGGGCAGTATTCTAGGACTATGAGTGTACGTCGAACCCTAGTTAAACTCGGTTCTAAGTCTACTCCCAACTAAATATGTATATGACACAAATGTAACTGAAATATTGAATAGCTCAAAATACTGACATGCAATCTGAGAATGCAACATTTATGTACTAATAATGTGCCATTTGAAATCTAGAGCATCATTATCTGTTTAACTGGCCTAGCAAGTATATTTCATGAACTAAAAGAATTTATACAAATTAGGGTCCTGAGTTTTATACAAGGAAATAAGAAAACTTTCCAAGAAACAAGCTATTTCGATTTAGGATACTATGATTAGGCGTTTCAAACACACCTCATCCAATTCTAGGTGTAAACGATCGTTAATCAGTATAAAACCTAACGAAGAGTTGAGGTCGAACCCATAGGGAGTGGTACGTGTCTAAAATTCAATTAGGAAGTACAAATGTAATTTAAATGGTTATAGGAATACAATTTATTGAAAACATACAAATAAATCTAAATGGGTGATAATGAATGTCACATGGGAGGTTTAATTTTGCAATGAACAGCTAAAACAACAAAGAAAATAAGGGAAAATAACAATATAAAGAGGAGTTCTTAGGATGTGGTCGATTATAGGCTAATTATTCTATATGGGTAATTGAAATCTAATGATGATTTTCTGAAACAGTGTGGTTAGGCTAGACTTAAAGTGCAGTAGTTTTCTCTCAAACAACTATTACGGTTCAGGTGAGTTCTTTCGAACATCAACAAGATTAATAAGATAACCATCCCACAACCTTAATACATCCACTATCTCGAGCTAGATGGGTAGGATTGGATTTAAGATACACTCTCTCTAGCTGAACCCATATTAACCCAATACCCACAAATCAATAATCAAAAGCATTGGTCCCAAAACCTCTTTCTCAAGCAAGCTAAGAACTCAAAATTAGAATTGCACTTGCACCTACAATTCATAAATTAAAACCTAACTAATGATTAAAGCCACATTAAAAAAGCAATTTCATCATCAAACAATAATACCCATATGATAATTAGCAAAATGCATTAGCCATGATCTGGATTAGAGTCTCCAAGCCTTCACAATGATTTCCAAGAATGAAATTACAAGACCCACTTTCCAAATCCTCCAAAATTGTACAATTCGATCTTAAAAATCAAGAGAAAACTTTAAGTCTAGAATGGGAACTGTAATGTCTTGTAGAGAACTCCTCAACATTTACTTAAAATCCAATTTATAGTTTCCCAAAATTACGCCTGAAAGTCCACTCGGCGGATTATGTTGCGCCTCACCGAACCAATCGGGGATCCGCCGAGTGTCCTCTTCCATCACCATTTTGCATTGGCCTCAGCATCTCAGGTCCAGTAACTTTGCGCAGTCCAATTTGTTGTGGCGGAATCGATCGGTGATCCGTCGACTACCCGTTTCTGTCACCAACTTGGTTCTTCCCAAAGGCTGACATGCTAGAACTTTTGGCGGGCTAAAGAGCCACTCGGCGGTGCGCCGAGTGGTCTCGGCAATCTCCAGAATTGCTTTTTCTTTTCTTCACTTCTTCAGCTCTTTAGTTCCTTTTTGTCTGGTTATGACCTTGCCTTGCTCTTTAGCCTTCATAGCTGTAAATCAACACTTTAACATAAGTTTAGAGCATAAAATAGGAATTTGAGGACACTAGTACTATCAAAACGAAGCCCTAAATGAGTCCAAATCTCGGACTCATCAACACCCCCAACTTAGAATTTTTGCTTGTCCTCAAGTAAAATACAAAATCAGTAGTTAAATAAGTATGTCTACAAATAGTGCTGCATAAGACTAAACATAAATGTACACAACAAGGTTTAAATTACTTATACAATGATCAATTGTGCACTCAAAGTTTCAAATTGGGACTCACCTTCATCAAGAGTACTCATGCTCACAATGCTTGCTTTAAATGCAAGTTCAAGCTCAACAAAGGTATTCAAATGCCCTCACAGCAGAGACGATTCCATATTCACACAAAATTTCTTAATAATTTAAGGTTCCGGAATCAAACAGAATTCTCACACTCATAAAGATGAACACATGCACTACTTCATCCATAGGTTTGCCCTTATTTTCCAATCAACATTAGTTTCAGCTCACTCAAGATCACCAAGGTCTTTTCGAGGCTTGTAACAGGGCTTAGTGTAAAGGTATGGTAATTTAGGCTTAGTGGCTTTTACCTTCATGAAGTATGGCCTGAACATCACTTTCCTCCTTTTCTTTTTCATTTCAAACATTCTCACAATTCGCCCCATTATTCAACTTCATATGAACCACCTGATACCCCATTTCTTTTGCAATTGTCACTACTTTATTTCACAACTTTTTCGTTCTTTTTTCGTTTCCTTCTTCTTTTTCATTCTTTTTTCTCTTTTCTTATTATTTTTTTTACATGGAGGGGTTCCATCTTTTTCAAATCAATCCATACAAAAAGGGGGAATTTTTCACACTTATTGAGTTTTCTTCTCTTTTCACCACACCCCAAATTAGGCCAAAAGCCTAAGTTGGCTATTCAAACAAACCATACTCCATGAAATTTATGGGTGGATGGATAAAGAAAGGTCACATTTGTTCAAGTTCTTTCCAAGAAAAAGAGGTAATGCTCAAAAGGGTGCAAGCAAGGTTCACACTTCTCACAAGGTTGGCCACAAAGAGGAATGTAGTCAAATAGGCTCACTCTTCAACTTATTGCCTAAGATCATATCTATTGCTTGCATCATTCGGTCAACCGGACAAACTAGGCAAATTCTAGGTGTCATCATGCACAATGTTCAAGGTAATCTCACAACAAAAGACATTGATACACTTATCAAACAAGACTTCACACATTCTAGATAGCGGGCAATGTTCATCACAAGAGACTTCATCAACAATCGGCTAGTCAAAACGAGATGCTAAAAGTTCACATATTGCTTATGTAACTTTGTTTGCCTCATCGTAGCAACACATTCATTTTGTTCGATTAAGAGAACAATTCAAGTCATCGATATTGATCATACTCAACACTTAAATTTGCACAAGAACAACCACATTACACATAAAAGAGGTGGTATAATTTTTAAAATTTGGTTCAAAACCATTTTCAAACAAAGCAATGGGCCATAAGCTAAAAATATCCACAACACAATTCAACAATCAAGATGTATATATTTTTTTTTTAATCAAATTTTAGGTCCATAGCTGGACCCATATTTATTAAGAATCATTACCAAAAAATGAGTACATTTAGGCACAAAAAACGTGATCCACAAAGAGAATATCAAAGGTTTCCTAATTGAGTGTCTAAGACTAGATATTGTTACAGGAGAATTGCGTCTTCTCCAATTTTTCTCGCAACATGATTGACGTTTCCGTTGAGCTGAACAACATGCTCTGTTATCATCTTCAATGGCTTCTAGTAAGGTCCTCCTCATCCTTTTCTTTATCCTCTCTCTTCCCTACCCTTATTCCGTTGCCTCTAACATTATATCCTGTATCTTTATAGAAACTCTTCTTTGGTGATTGTTCTGGAGCGCTGTGGTCTGAGTCGCCCCCTCTTTTTGGTGAAGTTCTTTGGAATCTAGGACAGTTAAACACATCTCTTTTGTCATTCTCTTGGCAATAAAGCTGATAAATGTGCTTTTTATTTCCCCTGGGTTTGTAAATATTGTGACCCCTTTTATGCTTCTCTATATTATGTGAATGTATGTTCTTTCTTTCTCTACCTTTCCTTTTCTGGATCATTGCATTTTTATCTGTCGTGTCCTAATCCTAAGATTAGGAATCTGAGCCTTGTCCATGTTTATTTGTTTCCTTATAATTTACTGGTATCTCATCAAAACTGTGGTATTCTTTTATGCCTTGTGTGTCAACTACTTCATCGGCTAAAGCATCTGCTACTGTGTTTCCTTCTCTAAAAATATGCTTGATGTTACCTTGTACTGTCTGCAACTGGGCCCTTATGTCTTCTATTTTCTCTATGAGCTCCCATGGTACCTTCCATTGTCTCTCGATCATCTTTTTCACTGTGAAGGAATTTGTTTCAATCGTTGCTCCCTTTAGATTATGAGACTGACAAAACCCCAACGCTTCCTTGATAGCGATAGTTTCTGCTTCCGTATTTGTGGTTATTCCTACTCCTCTTGTCGTCGCATATATTAAATCGCTTACCTCATCCCTTACACAGAAAGCAAGTGCACTCTTCCTTGGATTTCCTTTACATGCTCCATCGGTATTGCCTTTTACCTTGTTCCTTTATGGAAATTTCCAAGTAACACTATAGTAGTGTAGCCTGGGCTTGTATTCCTTTAGTAAGGTAACCATATGAGACCAATCCATTTTTCCTATCTTCATCCAAGGGTATAAAATTTTGATTAATTTCTTAATCATGTCTTGTACTTGCCATATCATATCATTTATATCCACAGTTCCTCCATGCTTGATTCTATTTCTCCTCTTCCATAACGTCCACATTATGATTGTTGGCATTGCTCTGTAAACGGACTCCAACTTTGGTGTTGTGTTCATATTCCACCAAGTGTTTATGAGTTGTTTCAGATCCATGTCTTCTATGTTAATACCTGCAAAAATAGCAAATTGCCTCCATAGCTTAGTAGCTATGGGTGCTGTTAGAAATAAGTGTGTCATAGATTCTTCTGCCTTCTCCTCACAACACGAGCATCTAGACACAATGTTTATCTTCATTCTTCTCAAATTGTCATCAGTGGCAATTTTCCTCCTCCAAACCTTCCATAAGAAGAAGTTTACCTTAAAAGGGACTCCTTTTGCCCAAATCTTGCTATTTTCTTCCTTCTTATCTCGTCTCTGTCTCAGTAGTTCCCAAGCCGACTTCACAGTGAAAATACCTTGGGTATTCCCCAACCACCAAGGTATATCATTATTATGCTGACCAGATTGGGGAACTATATTCTCCAAAATGTGTATAGCCATTTCTTCAGAAAGTTTATCCCTCAGCTTATGTCTATTCCATGCTCCACCCCTTGCAAACTCCCTGACTTCCAGTTCCTCTTCAATTGCTCCTTCTCCTTCTACATAGTATAAAGCTCCTTGTCTAGTCCAGTTATCAAACCAGAAACTGGAATTACCTATTTTTACTTGCCACCATATGTTATGCTCTATCTCCTCCTTTACTGTCTGCATTTTCCTTCACACATGTGAAGCACCACATCCCCTTGCCAGTATAGGATGTAGTTTTTTACAAAATTTGTTCCACATAAATTCTCCCCACATGGATGATGTAGAAGTTCTAAACTTCCACCATAGCTTAGCAAATAGAGCATTGGACATTACATGTAGTGATCTAAGGCCAATCCCACTATCTTCTTTAGGATAACACATATTCTCCCACGACACCCAATGTTTGTTTCTTGATCTAGTAGCATTAGCCCCAAAGAATTTTGCAAAAATTCTATGAAGTTGCTCATTCACACCAATCGGAGGGTTCATAGATGAAAGTAGATATACTGGAATGGATTGTAACACATGTGTGATCAGAATATATCTTCCCCCAAATGATAATAGCTTATTCTCCCATAGGCTAAGCCTTTTAATCACCTTCTTGAGCAAATCTTCAAAATGGCTTTTGTTCTTCCTTCCATAAAACACAGGGCACCCCAGATATATAAATGGGAAATTACCATGTCTAATGCCTGTTAACCTCTTAATACGATTGCACACTCTTACAGGTGCCTTCTGATGAAGATAGAATAAGCTTTTATGCAGATTAATCATCTGTTCTGACGCCACTTCATACTGCCTTAATACACTTATCATTTTTTTCATCGATCTTCCATGTCCTGAACAAAATAATATGGTATCATTAGCATATGAAAGATGATTTATCCTTAGGCTTCACTTAGGCATGCCATAGCCAATGAAATCATGTTCATCATATAAATTATTCAGACTCCTTGCCAATAATTCTGGGGATATAATGAAAAGTGTGGGTGATAGTGGATTTCCTTGCTTGAGACCTCTTGATGATTGCAAGAACCCATATGACTACCCGTTCATCAAAACTGAATACCAATTGCTACTTATTAATCGCACAATCATATCTATTATCATTTATGAGAAACCAAAACTTCTTAGTACTCTTACTAAGAACTTCAACGATACTTTATCATATGCCTTTGTCGTATCAATCTTGATGACTACATTGTGCAACTTGTTTCTCATGTTTATATCTCTAATTATCTCTTGTGCAAGCAATACATTCTCATGAATACTCCTTCCCTTCACAAAGCCTAACTGATTAGGGTATATAATTCTAGGCAGCACTTTTACTAATCTTTCATGCATCAGTCGTGAGATAATCTTGTTAGTAAAAGTACTTAAACTGATAGGCCTCAAGTCTCTAAAACTCTTGACCTCCTCTTTCTTTGGAATAAGTATCAAATTGGTATGAGTCACATACCTACGTAATTCTTGTCCACAAAAGAAATCTTTTACCATGTCCGTAATATCATCACCAATTATTTCCCAACATGATTGGAAAAATTGGCCAAAAAAACCATCAGGTCCACTAGCACTTTCTCCATTCAGAGAGAAAACCACCTGCTTCACTTCCTCTTTGGTCGGCATTTTTCCCATCTGTTATTCTCACCTTCAGTGATTAATTTTGGTATGCATTGGATCAAATCCATTGTATTCGCCTCCGAGTTCTCCCGAAACTGTTCAGTAAATATCTTGACAGCTTCTTCTCCTATATTATGTGGACTACGTATTAAATCCTCCTCCATCATTTGAATTTCATTGACTTGAAGCTTTCTCCTTCGTCCCTTCACATAATCATGGGAAATTTTTGTGTTTTTATCACCATCTGTGATCCATTTCATTCCTGCTTTCTGCCTCCAGTATTCCTCCTCAATATTAAGGTATCTCTTCAAATTTGCCTACACCTTGCTCAATAAACCTCTATTTTCTGCAGTAGGTGAAATTTGTAACTGTATTTCCTTAGCCTTTACCACATCTTCCAGTGAAGCTATTTTCTGAAAAATATTTCCAAAGTTCTTCTTGCTCCATTTTGACAAAGCCAATTTGACCCTCTTCATTTTGGAATGGACTATAAAGAAAGGAGATCATGTTGATTTTTCCACCCAGCTTTCCTCCACTATCTTTAGAAACTCTTTATGCTTAACCCAGAAGTTCAGGAATCTAAATGGCTTTACCACTTGTTCTTGAGAAGCATGACAAATCACATGCAATGACGCATGGTCAGATCCTTGTCTAATCAGATGATGCACCTCACTATTAGGCAGTAGTTGTATAAATTCGTTATTTCCGAAGACTCTATCTACGCGCATGAAGATACAATCATCTTCAATTCTTCCATGCCACCAAGTGTAGGAACTTCCTACAAACTTTAGCTCATTTAGAGCACAAGCACCAATACAATAAGTGAAGTCTGATGTTTCCTGATGAGTCACAAGACAAGAGGTAGGTATGGAAATACCTCACCCCACCCAACAAAATAAGCATTTGTCCTCAAATGAACTAAATAAAACAACAATCAGTAAGACATAACAGAGAAGGAGGTAAAACTAATCATCCTGCCAGGCTAGACATGGGGTTAAGTCTGCATCTTAGTCGCTCCATTTTTGAGGCATCAATTCCCGGTGACTCATTAATCTTGGCTCCACTTGAGACCACCATGGATAAATCTCTCAGAGAGGCCTGAACATCAGAATCTACCATTGCCTCCTCTAAGTTAGTCAGGCCCTAAAAAATGGCCTCCTCATTCACGCCAAGCTGCTCCTCATCAGTCTCGGCCTCGGACTCAGCAACATCAACATCAGCCCAAGTCCCATCTCCGGTAGTAGCCAGAGGCACCTCATGACAGGCTAGAATATCTGCACTCTGATCATCGAGGATCTCTACCGTCCCAAATTGCGATGAGAAGTCTGTGTACTTCAACTGGTCCACATCCTTCCTTAGCCCAGTGATAACGGCCTTCAAGGTTGTAACCTCCTCAGAAACTCTATGTCCTCACTTACATACAACTACTACAGTTGTGAATGCATAAATAAAAGCCTTGATAGGCATCAATGCAGTAGTGATATCTCGCTCAATCATCTAGGGAGCGGCGACCTCTACCCAGGAAGCACACATATAAGCAGAATGGACCAGGTGCCCTATCTTGAGAAGCATGGCCTGAGTGATCGGAAGTCGGGAAGCACAAGTACCAACATCAGATCTAGGGGGCGGAGGAGCAGCAGAAGAACCAGGAGTGTCAGTAGGATTAGAGCTAGAAGTACCTGGAAGCCCAGTGGCCGGAGTAGGTTCGGCTTTCTCTACATGTAGTGTATCGATGTCAACCTCTAAGGATGTGTCCACTAGAGTTGCTCTCCTCCTATTAGCCTCATCCAGTGTGTACTCAACTTTTATACGCCAAATGTCGGTAGAGGAGGTGAGTGTGATCTCAACATCCATCTTCTCATCTCGAGGAATACCGGCCCAGTGATTTAATTTTGTGATCAATATCGAGAATGGAAGCGATGTCTGTCTTTGTTTGGCCCTCTAGTCCATCTCTTGCTCAATGATCAAGACCAAGTTAAGCCGCTTCCTGGCTATGATAGATCCCAGGCAGCCTGGCTTTTGATGGCGGAGAATGGACTCATTTTGCGATGTCATGATCGTGCTGCTGATGAACCCAAACCAATATAGAGAAGCTACATTTAAGTTCTTCTTCTCTATAGGCACTACGACCTCAATCCATCTCGGGGTGGTGTTAGAAATAACGGGGGCAAGCCAACCCTTATGGTCATCTAGAGTCTTTGTAGTGATCATACTCTGGTACTCATGCTAATAATCTGCAGCCCTCTCAAACACAACGTTGATATCATTATTGCTGCATCTAACTTTCCTCCCTCGGACCATCACGAAGTCCACTGGCTTGAATGCACTAGCCTTCTTCTTCCGTTTAGGTGTCAGGTCACTGTAGGCAACATAAAACTCTTAGACCCAAGTAGGAATTTAGCGGCCATGGGGCCTGGTGAAGACTTGGACCCTGAGGGTGTCCCACAAATCTGGATGTCTATCCACTACCCGATCTTTGGACAATCTTTTCTCCTCCAAAATGGTCCTCAATCACTCAGTCATTAGTTGGTTGAGTTACCGGGGAGGAGAACCCTGTATTGGTGGAGGTGGAACGCTCGTATGTTCCAAAAGAGACACTGAGGCCGAAGTTGGAGGGGTCGGCTCCAGAATCCTTGATAGATGTCACGACCCGAGAGTACCCCGTAGTCGTAACAGGTGTACTTGAACTCTCGGAGGTCTAATACAAGCCTCTTAGTATTCATTCATCGCATAGATACTCAAAACCATAAGGAATTTAAAACTTTCTTCACACACGAAGATACTTTAATTAAATAACAAGCGGAACACTTTCTAGACTTTATACATGATGTCTTGAAACCATCTAATACTTTAGAGTACAACATTTGGGACTAAGCCAATACAAAACTTAAACAATACTAAAAAGATATAAAGAGGAACATGTTGGGTCTTGTCCTAGAATCTATGAGGACTCACCAAGTCTTCATCTTCAAGCACCTTAGAAACCTATCCATCAACCATAGAACACCAATGTCTCCAATCCCTACACTTTAGTCAAAAGGGGAAGAAATGGGGTTAGCACAATTAAGCACCAAGTATGGAAGCCATGCAAAAACATGCAAAAAGGGATATTTATTGGAGATACATGCTTTTATGCCATTTGGTAATACTTCATAGTACAAGAAGAGACGTATTATAAGTCATCATCCACATATAAGACAATACCCACATTATAGACATGTTCAACTAGTACCAACATACAACACATAAACACATTCGTTAAATAAGCCGTTTCATGATCTTAGGACCTCCATCTAAAGTTACCCTAAAACACACTTAAGTAAGACATGAAGTGGCCACCCATACAACATCTTCATACACGCCTAAGTGTTCCTCAAGGCTACAATAGATAAGGACCTTTCTATTTCAAAATAATATCAATAAGTCAACATTCATAATACAAGTCTAATATAACATGCATGTTCACATTCTAAGCATTTAAGAGACAACATTCTTCATTAAAGACATTTAAGACTCATTCTTTAATTTAGTGGACTTACATACATTAACCATGAGGGATTAAGGAACTCACTTTAGTACCTTCAAAGCCTACTAGTGCCTTGTGTAGATAGCATCCCATACTACTACCTACACATTGTAGAACCTATCAAGTATCTAGAGTGAAATGACCCAAAAAGTTCTTAAAAATGTGCTTCGGAAGTTACCGGAAACTTGTTTAGCTATATATAAAAAAAATCCGTTTCGTTTATCGAAAATCTGACTTCATATTATTGTTTAGGGGGTCAAATTGAGTGGGAAATGGGTCTAACCCAATTTTTAGAGCAACCATATCAAAATCCGAAATTTCCAAGTGAAGCCTTTTTCGAGGGTCTATTTGGAGGGTCATATCTCCTAGCACACAAATAATTGGGTGGCCAATAACATATCCATGGAAATCCCTTTGAGTTAGCTACCTAACGCACTTCGTTTCACCTCATTCGGAGTTCGGACGAAGAAGTTATGCCCATTTTCGTAAAATCT